>JBBBDQ010000855.1:4425000-4455000 GCA_037127315.1 Ascarosepion bandense
AGAAAGCAGTAATTAGACATTACAAAAAAGTATCCCCGACAATGGAATTGAAATTAAACCAAGAAACAAGTTTACTAGTTGGTAAATTTAATCTCTTAAACAGAGTAGAAAATTTAGCCCTAAAACATAGTTTCATAACGGTTCAAAGACCACAAAAGTTCATTCCCTCTCAACCCTGAATTATAAAAAGAAAAAAAAGAAAAAAAAAGCCTCTTAACCTGAAGAACCGTTGTGTGAAACCACGGTAGGTGGTGGCTCACTTCTAGATTTCTTGTATTGCATTCTCGCTCTACTTTCGTACTTTCGTATCGAGAACTTTGTTGTTAAGGTTTCGTCTTGGGTTTTTCTTTTCTTTCCAACGGGCACTAGACGTATTGTTCTTTTGCGCTGTTTGTTTCTTTTTTTTTTCTCCTCCATTATTTAACCCACGAGGTAGTTCTCGCCGGGTTACAAGACGGTTTAAATTACTGTTAAGTTAGCATTATTTTCGGATGTTTAGTCTGTAATTATTAGTGTTGCCTTACTGTGATTAAGTTCATTATATATAAATATATATATATATATATATATATATATATATATATATATATATATATATGCGTGTGGGTGGGTGGGTGTGTGTGTGAATGAATGCGTGTGCATTGATTTTCACACACGTCATCAATCTCTCTCCCTTTTTCTCTCTTTGTCTCTGTCTGTCTGTCTGTCTTTATATATATATATATATATTTTTTTTTTAATCACATCACCCCATGCAAGGCGGTAAGGCCACTGGTGTGCAGGGGGCTACGTAAGAGTGAATAGATGTGAAAAGAGAAAGCCGGAAACCACGTCCTAAGCAGGGAACAAGGGATAAGCCTCTACACCTGTTCAATAGACGTGGGTGGAGTGTGAGCCGGGCGATAGTTTAGTCTAAATAAATTTATGAATATTTAATAATTACCTATATTGTATATATAAATAATACAAAAATTTCGAAATTTAATTAAGTTTCGAAATTTTCTTTTTCATTTTTATTTATATTTGGTTCTGTAAATAGAACATACTATTTACATCCTTGATCAATTTTAATATTAATAAAATTAATATTAATAGGATCAGCGTTTAGGATTTACCTATTTGCTCATCCTTTTTTATTTAAAATAACATATATATATATATATATATATATATATATATGAGATACATTAATGGCAGGTGTGTGAAATTACGGGTACATATACACACACACGCTCATGCATATACATTATTTGAGATTAAATGAGACGAAATGGAATTTTTTTGATAACGTGAATTCGTGTCGACAGACACAATGGGGGAGGTTTAATCCGGAAGTCAGACTGGGTTTACGATTGAGATTTTGTTAGGTGAGAACGGACATGGCAGAAGCTGTAAAATTAATTGGCCTTACCCACGATTTCTAAATGATAACCCATTGATTTACTTTTTTTAATCGTTCTCAATTCTTATTGAAAGACTGTTTTTCATTCATTCGTTCATTCATTCACTCATTCATTCATTATTCTACTTTTACTTTTTTCTTATCTTTTATTTTCTTCTCCTTTTCTTTTTCTTCTTCTTTTTCGCATTCTTTCTTTCTTTTTACTCGTCTTCTTCTTATCGTTTTTCTTTTTTCTTTTTCCAAATTTTTTTTTACTTTTTACGATTTTACAAGCATATGTTCCTTTTTTTCTAATATTTTACTTCACCGTCTCTACCCGTATATGAAAAAAATTATAAACTCATATAGATAATAATATATATATATATATATATAGTGAATCGAGGCAGCAGATAATCTTCTAAACATATACTGTTAAATATAAGAGACAATGAATGTCTATTATGGCTAATTATAAGCCTTCTAAACATCGTATTTTGGCTTTAATTTCAGTTGAAAATAAAGACAAAAATTCTCCAAAATTTCGATAAATTTTTATTAAGTTGGTCCTAATCTTTCGGCTCACATGAGCCATCTTCAGAGAGGTTACAAGTACATTAACACAAAAACATCCGTCATCAGCGACGATTTTATCTTGAGTTGACAAAAAACTTTGCTAGGCAACGATAACAGTTACCAAAAATAGCAAACGCAGTTCGTAAATTTGTAATGCGTTTCTATGACGTCACACCACGTGAGAGCTCGAAATGATAACAGAACCATATATTTAAATGCAATGTAATGTGTTATGACCAGATTTAATCTTTCGCGTATTACAATTGAAAGATTCTCCAACATTTGGATAATCTTTTATTAAGTTGGTTCTAAGCTTTCGGCTCACATGAGCCATCTTCAGAGTGGTTACAAGGACGTTAACATAAAAACAACCACAAACTTTGCTAAGCAACAATGACAGTTACCAAAAATAGCAAACGCAATTCGCAAATTTGTAATGCGATTCTATGACGTCACACCGCGTGAGTGCTCGAAATGATAACAGAACCATGTATTTAAATGCAATGTAATGTGTTATGACCAGATTTAATCTTTCGCATATTATAAATGGAAGATGTCAGAAATGAGCTGTAACTTTGACAGATGATTTTATTATTCAATTCTCGATGTTCCCCAGTACTTTCAGTCTTCTTCCGAGATCCTCTTCAGGAGTGTGAGTTGTGGTAACAAAAATAACCGCAAAACTGTGTTCCTAAAAATTACTGTTAATTTTTTTCTGCTTCAAATATAACAGTTGACAAATTGCTAGCGTTCATTAGAACGTGAAAATTATCCAAAATCGATTTTTTTTATATATTGTAATGTATTTTAAATCTATCTATCTATCTATCTATCTATCTATCTATCTATCTATCTATCTATCACTTTTCATTGAATATCAATATCTATCTATCTATCTATCTATCTATCTATCTATCTATCTATCTATCTATCTATCACTTTTCATTGAATATCTATCTATCTATCTATCTATCTATCTATCTATCTATCTATCTATCTATCACTTTTCATTGAATATCTATCTATCTATCTATCTATCTATCTATCTATCTATCCCAGTTTATTCACTATCTATCACTATCTATCTATCTATCTATCTATCTATCTATCTATCTATCTATCTATCTATCTATCTTTTCATTGAATATCTATCTATCTATCTATCTATTTATCTATCTATCTATCTATCCCAGTTTATTCATCTATCACTATCTATCTATCTATCTATCTATCTATCTATCTATCTATCTATCTATCTATCTGTTTGTCTGTCTTACTCTGTTCATCTATCTATCTATCTATCTATCTATCTATCTATCTATCTATCTATCTATCACTTTTCATTGATATCTATCTATCTATCTATCTATCTATCTATCTATCTATCTATCTATCTATCTATCTATCTATCTATCTATCACTTTTCATTGAATATCTATCTATCTATCTATCTATCTATCTATCTATCTATCTATCTATCTATCTATCTATCTATCCCAGTTTATTCACTATCTATCTATCTATCTATCTATCTATCTATCTATCTATCTATCTATCTATCTATCACTTTTCATTGAATATCTATCTATCTATCTATCTATCTATCTATCTATCTATCTATCATATCTATCTATCCCAGTTTATTCACTATCTATCTATCTATCTATCTATCTATCTATCTATCTATCTATCTGTTTGTCTGTCTTACTCTGTTCATCTATCTATCTATCTATCTATCTATCTATCTATCACTTTTCATTGAATATCTATCTATCTATCTATCTATCTATCTATCTATCTATCTATCTATCACTTTTCATTGAATATCTATCTATCTATCTATCTATCTATCTATCTATCTCTCTATCTATGTATCCCAGTTTATTCACTATCTATCTATCTATCTATCTATCTATCTATCTATCTATCTATCTATCTATCTATCTATCACTTTTCATTGAATATCTATCTATCTATCTATCTATCTATCTATCTATCTATCTATCTATCTATCCCAGTTTATTTATAATCTATACTATACACGTTAAACATTTGTATATTTAGGCAGCAAATTTTCTTTTAGACATGTAAGATTAAATAAATTGCAAACATTGTGTCTGCTTATTTTCAATAAAATCCGTTCATACTTACTGGATAATCTTTCGCGTATTACAATTGAAAGATGTAAGAAATCAGCTGTAACTTTGACAGATGATTTTATTATTCATTACCCGATGTTCCCATGTACTATATCATTTCTTACATCTTTCAGTTGTAATACGCGATAGATTATGGTTGTAGGATTATTAGTGTCTATGAGGTCAATCTTTTAAGTGTCTATGAGATTAATTTCTTTTAGCTATGGGTTAACTAGCAGGACATGTTGGGTTCTGTAGCATTTTTGAACATCAGTCTACCGCAGAAAGTAATGGCAACCTACTGCGGGCAAATGTTCTGCCTCATTAGTCATGTCTCTTTCGAGTCATGATCACCCAGGCTCGTATCGCTATGACACTTAACTGACCGACTGATACTAAATACACCCAGTCACATATATTAACCCTGCCAGAGACATATGCACAAATGTATGCGACCAGACGCATAGCATATTACAGGATCGTGTGAAAAGTTATTTACCCGATCAACTTTTAAAAATCTCACCAAATGAGTAACATTTACAACTTGCAATATAGCCCGGCGTTGCTCGGGTGTAAGGAAAGTTTTAAAATTAATCCATGGACCTGGAGCTCAGACTCTTTGGATGTTGACACGAAATACTAAAAAGCAATAGTTGTTTCCAGTTAAAGTGAAACCGTAGACTGAAAGAAAAATGAATGGATGTAAGTCAAATTTTGATTTCCTGGTATCGATATCAAATAAGTTTTTTTTTTGTAAACTGGATTTTGAAGGCTAAATAAGTTCACTGAGTAAATGGTATCATGGCTGAGACTAAGAACTACAATTATACCTACTTTGAGCCAAACCCAAAGCAAAAACTAAAGTAAAAGGGCTGAAAAAATACAGATGTACAGGCAGATAAACAGACACACACACAAACATCTTGCCTTTTATTTATATATATATATATATATATATATATATATATATATATAGATAGATAGATTATCGATTTTCGCACTATTGTAAGAACTGCAACCTTGAAACTTCTGAATATCGTTTCTTATGTCTTTGTCTATGAGTGTATCAAAGTTGATTAAAATCGGACCATTCCTTTTATAACCCGATTTTTTAAATTATCGATTTTCGATATTTAACGGGGGTAACTCTACGCAAAACCTAGTTAAGAACGCTCACAGACGCTTATAGTGCAACTGTGTCAATTTTCAAGAAAATCGCTTCAGCCGTTTCGGAGTCTATAGGACACACACACAGACAAAGTTCTATTTATAAATAAGTTTAGATATATGCGACAATATTAATATCTACAAAGGAAAAACAATCTAACTTTATGATATCCATCCTGATTTTGACGTCGATGCTACAAATTCTGCAGAACAGCGACTGAACTTACCCGGTATTACAATAACGTACTGATATAAATGCTTGTAAAACATTTGACTTAAATAATCGGCAACTCGCCGGACTAAGAAGTCGCCAGAGACGTCATCAACAGCAACAAAATCGTCAATAAATTAATGGAATTCGTCACACTCGGACATGAGTTAGCATTCTACGACGCCAGTTGTGGACTTGCTTATGAGTGAGAATTAGTGATGCTTGTATATTGAGATGTATTCCACAGTTTTACTTCCATTCACATACACTGATGGTGGGTACTGAGTGCGTGTGTATAGGTATATGTGCGTATATGTGCGCACATTGCGAACACATTGTCCAGCGCATTTATGCCTCGCACAATCAACAGTCGAGCCCAATCCTCTCTTTTTCTTCCGTAATTGCTGATCAATCTGAATTATTTTTCATAATTGCCTTTTTTATGATTCATCCCGTTTTTATATTTGGCATATATATATATATATATATATATATATATCCAGTGAATACAGAACGAAGAAAAATTTTTTACAACGTCCAATATATTAATTTAAAACAGTGCTCGATATATAATATATAGAGCTGTGAATATTTATTATAAATTACATCTTAGAACATGTACAGAATTTTAAACCAGAGGCATGAAACCACAGTAAACTACAAGCACATTAAAGAACTAACCTTACAATCATGCTAAAAATACTACAAAAGACAGAGCTAGGACCCACTAAAAGTTTTTCTAAAAAATTAAAAATTCTATAGACAAAATCGACTTACTAAATTCTAAAGTAACTTTTAATATACATTATTAGATTAATTATAAAAACTGTCCTTAATACACACATTAAACTTCACCTACTACCTTATATACAAACACACCTATTACCTATTCACCTATTACCTTAAATACAAACATTCAATCTTTCCTCCTACATAAAATTTTACTTATTACGCACCTATTATCTACTTACCTATTACCTTAAATTTTTAACATTAAATCTTACCTCTTACATTAAATCTTACCACAAACGGTGATCGAATTAAAATTTAAAAATTAATAGAAAAAATCGGTCTCCAAACTGTGATCTAATTAAAATTTAAAATTTAATAGATTAAATCGATTTCCTAAATCCAAAATTAAGATTAAATATACAAATTTAGATTAATTATAAAAACTCTGCTTAAATACGAAAATATTCTTTACAGAATAAGCATGCTACCCCTAAACTGTCCTAAAGGATATAGTCTAGTCACAAAATAATAAAAACTTACATTCTAGCTGCTAATGTTAAATGTGTCTAGGTAACTCAAAGACACTCATTACTCAACCATATTCACTAACCACACCACTCTCTTCAAAATTCTTACGGTCAATCCACATGACTTGTTCCCTTGTCACGAAACACCCCCCCTCGCCAACATCCCACACACAACTGACCAAGTATAAAAAAATAAATTAAAAATTAAAAATTTTATAGAAAAAATCGGTTTCCAAACTATGATCTAATTAAAATTTAATATTTAAACGGAAAAATCGATTTCCTAAATCCAAAATTAAGATTAAATATACAACTTTAGATTAATTATAACGACTCAGCTTAAATACAAAAATATTCTGTACAAAATAAGCATCCCACCCCTTACCTGCTCTTCTAAGAAATCCAAAGGATATAGTCTAGTCGCAAGATAATAAAAACTTACATTCTAACTGCTAATGTTAATCTGTCTAGAAAAATCAAAGACACTCATTAATCAAACATATTCACAACCCACACCACTTTCTTTAAAATTCTAACGGTCAATCCACAAGACTTGTTCCCTTGTCACTAACCTACACCAACATCCCACACAACTGACCAAATATAAGAAAAGAGGCTTTCCATTCCTGTTCACACCGCCTGATGAGACATTGTAGTTTCATTGTCGAAACAAATGTACTATTTGTAGTGGATATATAAAAAATTCTGTACATGTTCTAAAATGTAATTTATAATATATATATATATATATATTATGTGTGTGTGTGTGTGTGTGTGTGTGTATGTATATATATGTGTGTGTATGCGTGTATATACATATATATATGTGTGTGTGTATATATGTATATATATATATATGTGTGTGTATGCGTGTATATACATATATATGTGTGTGTGCATATATATATATGTATGTGTGTGTGTATGCGTGTATATACATATATATATGTGTGTATATATATATATGTGGGTGTGTGTATATATGTATATATATATATGTGTATGTATGCGTGTATATACATAAATATATATGTGTATATATATATATATGTGTGTGTGTATATGTATATATATATATATGTGTCTGTATGCGTGTATATACATATATATATGTGTGTGTGTGTATATATATGTGTGTGTGTGTATATGTATATATATATGTGTGTGTATGCGTGTATATACATATATATATGTGTGTATATATATGTGTGTGTGTGTATATGTATATATATATATGTGTGTGTATGCGTGTATATACATATATATATATGTGTGTGTGTATATATATATATATATATATATGTGTGTGTGTGTGTGTGTGTGTATGTATATATATATATATGTGTGTGTGTGTATGCGTGTATATACATATGCAATCCCTAAATATATAAGTATATTTAATGAGAAAATCATTAATATTATTTCTAGCCTTTTTTTTTTTTTTTTTAATCATTTCACCCCGAGCAAGGCGGAAACGCCACTGATGTGCAGGGGGTTGCATAAATGTAAAAAGATTAATTAGAAAAGAGTACAAACTAGTTAGAAAGGAACAATAGAAAGCAGGTGCGATGACAGATACATAGGTGGAGAGAAAGGGAAGGTTATAGGGGGTGGGGAGAGAGCTAGAGTCCAGTGGTTAGTAGATGAGTATTGACTTTGCATTTAAATTTCTGGAGGTTGTAGCCGTCAGGAAAGCAAGAATATGGAAGCGAGTTCCACAGGCGGGAATTGCGAGAAAAGAAGCTGCAGGAGTAGAATTGTCGTCTGCATTTGGCTAACCTGACTGTGAATGGGTGGGACCCAGTTGCCAGTCTGGTTGCACGAGTAAACACCTGTTGACTTAAGTTCGTCCGAGCAGAAGCCATGAAAGTATTTATAGAACAGACAAAGGGAGGCCACATTTCGACGATGGGGAAGTGGCTGCAGTCGAGTCGCCAGATCAGTACCTATCACATTACAGACTCTTCTTTGGAGTTTGTCAAGAACACTGAGGAGAACGGCAGGGGCGCCTGACCATAAATGGCAGCAGTACTCCATGCACGGACGGATGGTTGACTTGTATATATGCAGGATGGATTCAGGTGGAAAAAACATCCTGGATCGACATAGTGACCCAACCTTCTTCTCAGTAGATTTTGCTATGGATTCAATATAGTGGTTCCATTTGAGGTCTGAGGACAGGGTAAGTCCGAGGAGGCGTAGTGTATTACTCTCAGGGAGAATCACTTGGTCCATGCTTATGGGAGGCAGGAGAGGTTGTATGTAATGGTTGACAGACAACAGCTTGGTCTTAGATGAATTGAAGTTGACAAGCCACTTCTTGCCCCAGTTCACCACAGAGTGTAGATCCCGCTCAAGGTTATATATTTTTCATGAATCGCAAAGTAGATCTCTAGTATAACTTGCTATCTATTTGCCCACATATATTTTCTTTCTATATCTAACGTGTGAAAGCACGTACGATACATTGCCCTCGTCAGTCGTCAACCAGGGGAAGTAACACAGTTTCGGTGGTTAAGACGGTACTGCCACCCCCTGGCTCCACCAGCAGTTTTTGCCACCGGATTGGGTATTTTTTTTCTTCTTTTTTTTTTTTTTTTTTTGTGTGTGTGTGTGTGTGTAGACGTGTCTGTCGCTGTGCCTTCTTTTTTGCAACTCTAAGTCAGATTTGCATCGTTGTATTAAAAGCGTTTACTTTTGTTCGTTACACAACGCCCTCGTAGCGACTGTTATCAATGACGTAGAATGGAAAATAAACAAATCTGTTTCACGTCAGAAATAGCATTGTGTTGTGATCATCGTTTTAATTAACTTTGTTTATTTTCGATTTTGACCATATCCAACTCGATGCCTCTGAGGTATAGCTTGGAGATGATGTGAAGCAAGCTTCAAGCACAGACAAGTGATGCCCAATTCAAAAATAAATAAATAAATAAATAAATAATTGATCGTCCGCGGAATTCATGACACCCGACCTCAATAGGTATCACATGACATGTCCATTAAGTCGGATCGCAGCGATTCGTAGAGGGTTCCTTTGCTCGAGCGCCTCCTCCCTGTTCTCATTCCACAGAACCGTTAATTCTACCAAAAAGATACACTTCTTTGAATCAGACCATACTACAACATCAGGGCATGCGTCTGTCTAAATGATGTGTATTAAGCCATACCCGCCAATCACTGGTTTCACCTAGTAGTGTAATTTTGGGAGTTATTTGGGTTTTCTACCGGGTGTGTTAATCTTCCTTGTGAAAACGGATGGCCGTTACGAGCTGTTTGTTGTCTGCATCAAACTGCCTATTGACTAAGGCCATAACCATTTACAGTTATAGCGCCACGTGTACATTCGCAGTGACTGTGGAACTCCCTTCCACAAGTCTGCTTTCCCGACAGTTACAATCTCCAGGTGTTTAAATGTAGGGTCAATAGACACCTCCTATCACACTAACTCCCAACTATTCTCACAACACTCTCATCTACCCAACCCTCATTCTCGGTATCCTCACCCGCCTATCACCCACCCTCTCTTATTTCCTATATTTAATCAGCCTTTCTCCACTCTACGTAGCCCCCTGCACAGTAGTGGCAGTGACATGCCTTGCTCGGGGTGAAACGCTTATAAAAAAAAAAAAAAAGAAATATGCAGAGAGAACGTGACTTAAATTGCCTCGATACCCTCGACACAAGGAGCACGCATCGGTTTAACATAGCTTGAAGTTGGTTGCATTTGGGAGTACATAGGTAAATAGCAGAAGAAGCGATATTCCTAATGAAGCCATTACAGTCAGAGTATTCCACAACAGCTTCATTTGATCAATATCATTCTACGTAATCCAAGCAGATTGTTTGGATTGAGGAACAGCAGAAGCTGTTCGTGTGCTCTTTCCACGAAATTCCTGATTTTTTGATTAACTCACCATACCTCGTTTCCCTTGCAGAAAAACTGGTTGCAGGAGATGCCCAAGCCAGTCCGATTGGTTTGGGTCACCTCCATAATCTCCTCTGTTCAATACACTTTTTTTTTGTTTCTAACTGACACGTACCCACATCGACAATGCCCATCAAGATGTTCATATGCCGATTCGGGTATATTACGTTTTCACATCTATAGATATATGCTGGTCATCTATCCCAGATCGTGACAAATGGACAATTATTTGAATAAGAAAATAATAAAGCAAGATTGTTATTCGATTAATGGTCGAATGGCAATCCTTTCTCAGGACTGCTTCGTTATTCAACACGGGCGCTGACAACAAATCAAGGAAGAACTTCGAGACAATATAATTTTGATATAAAATTTTAATACAAGATCAAAAGAATAAAAATAAAAAAAAGAATTAGAATGTCCAAAGATCTTAACCTCAAAATTACTTTTGGATACCCGATGTGGTCGAAATATGAAATTATAATATACGGTAGGAAATATGAACAAAGTACAGGCAATCATGAATGCAAAATATCAACATACAACCAGATGGGGGAATTATGTTGTTTTGAAAACACGTGGTATGGTGTGTGTAAGAACTTAGTATTCATGAAGTGCATGCATATTCTAATATGGGTCTAATAACTTGATAACTTATCTTCATGACAGGTTCTTTCTTTCTTTCTTTCTTTCTTTCTTTCTTTCTTTTCCAAAGTATTTGTAAATTGAAATTGTTCTTACGCAATTTCTTTTTCTTTCTTTCATCTCAGCTCCATATTCCTCTCTCTTGATTCTTTGTTTGCCTCTTCTCTCATTCTCTCTTTCTTCATTCTCAATTCCTACATTTTTTCTTTCTTTTTTTCTTTCTTTCTTTCTTTCTTTCTTTCTTTCTTTCTTTTCCAAAGTATTTGTAAATTGAAATTGTTCTTACGCAATTTCTTTTTCTTTCTTTCATCTCAGCTCCATATTCCTCTCTCTTGATTCTTTGTTTGCCTCTTCTCTCATTCTCTCTTTCTTCCTTCTCAATTCCTACATTTTTCTTTCTTTCTTTCTTTCTTTCTTTTCCAAAGTATTTGTAAATTGAAATTGTTCTTACGCAATTTCTTTTTCTTTCTTTCATCTCAGCTCCATATTCCTCTCTCTTGATTCTTTGTTTGCCTCTTCTCTCATTCTCTCTTTCTTCCTTCTCAATTCCTACATTTTTCTTTCTTTCTTTCTTTCTTTCTTTCTTTCTTTCTTTCTTTCTTTTCCAAAGTATTTGTAAATTGAAATTGTTCTTACGCAATTTCTTTTTCTTTCTTTCATCTCAGCTCCATATTCCTCTCTCTTGATTCTTTGTTTGCCTCTTCTCTCATTCTCTCTTTCTTCCTTCTCAATTCCTACATTTCTTTCTTTCTTTCTTTCTTTCTTTCTTTCTACACTTGAAATTTAAATAGTTCTGTTTTCGCTATCTTCAACGTAGCTTCTGTTCAGCGCACAACTTATGTTATCTAGTGACTTCCCTACTTTCTTTCCTCTTCTTCTTTTGATAAGTTGATTGACTTCACTTTCTTTTCTACTTCAAATAAACTGAAATCAGCGTACGAATTACAGCAACTTCGTAGCTATATTTTCTTTCGACAATCATGTGTCAACATACAGATATTAATATAACTTTGTTTCGTCTCCGTTGTTATATTTCTTTCTTTCTCGATACACGGCATAATTCCGTTTTCCTTCTTGTTTTGAATAAGAATTTACACCTTCAGTCCGTTTATTATCCGGAGTTACTTAGGATGAAATGGGTTGATTCACGCTATCATCTCCAAATGCGTCTCCGTTCTATGATCGTTAATCAGAGTCCAGCAAACACAACTTGCTTTATCGAGATCTGACTAGCAACTGACTAGATTTCTACTTTAATTTTCTCTTCTCACGTGATTCCATTTTGGCGCGAATTTTAACTCCTGCTGCTTCCATGACTTACAATCGACTTTAGACGTCTAGTTTATTTCCTGTCTGGCTTTTATCTGGGTCGCCTATCCTTGGCCTGCTATTCCAACACTGGCACTGGTCATTCATGTAATCGACCTCTTGTTACTACGCAAAGTCCACTCTCATATGCATGTGTGTGCGCGCGCGCGTGTGTGCTGTTATCTATATATCCGTTATATTAACGAAATTTTTTTCTGTTTCTTGATACTCTGCATTTACTGCTGTGTGTTGTGGTGCAGTGAATATCGGCTCAGAACGAAAAATCGGGGAGCCGAGTTCGAATTCCAGTTGAATTCCCTGCATTCACTTACACGAAAATACCTTTGAGAAAGATATTATTCCGTTACTTTCCTCCAGTTATGGCTTAAATAACAGGACAGATTGGGTTCTATAGCCTTGGCTGGCAACCAGTCTACCGCAGAAAGCAATGGCAACATACTGCGGGATAATCTTCTGCCCAGTCAGTCATGTTTCTTTCGTAGACATGATCGCCCAAGCGTGTATCCCCTATTGCAGTTAACTGACTGAATATAATAGTTGAAATCATGATTAAGGCTTTAACTGGTCATAAAGTGAGGGATCCGTTTTATATTGTTATGAAGTAATAAACTGATCCCCCACTAATTACTGCGTAATAATATAATGCATATCTTCTCCCTCTAGGTATGAGTCAAATAACAGGACAGACTGGGTTCTATAGCCTTGGCTGGCAACCAATCTACCGCAGAATGTAATGGCAATCAACTGTGGGATAATCTGCCAAGTCAGTCATGTCTCTTTCTAGACATGATCGCCCAAGTGTATATCACGTATGGCACTTAACTGACTGTAAAGCTTTTGGAATGCATCTTTGGTCATCCCAATCAGTCAGTTAAAGTGCCATACGTGATACACGCTTGGGCGATCATGTCTCGAAAGAGACATGACTGACTGGGCATATGATTATCCCGCAGTAGGTTGCCATTGATTTCTGCGGTAGACTGGTTGCCGACCAAGGCTATAGAACCCAATCTGTCCTGCTATTTAACCCATAACTGGAGGGAAGAGACGGATTAATACCTTTCCCAAGGGTATTTGCGCGTAAGTGAATACAATGGATTCAACTGGAATTCGAACTCGGTTCCCCGGTTTCTCGTTCCGAGCTGATATCCACTGTACCACAACGCACATCCCAATACATCTACGAATACCAGTGTCGCATTTTCCGTCCTGTGTTTGAACTCTTCCTAGATATTAAAATGTTAGTATTTGTTTGATTTTAGTATCCTTCTTCTTCTTCTTCTTCTTCTTCTTCTTCTTCTTCTTCTTCCGTCGTTCTTTCTTTTTCTTCTTTTCTTTCTCGTCTTTCTCCTCCTTCTTTTTCTCCTCCTCCTCCTTTTTCTTCTCCTTTTCCTCCTCTGCCTTTTGCTTTTTATTCTTCTTTTCCTCCTCTTGCTCTTCTTTCTTATTCTTCTTTTCCTCCTCCTGCTTCTTTTTCTCCTCCACCTCTTCCTTCTTTTTATTTTCCTCCTCCTTCTATTTTTCCTCCTCCTTCTACTATTCATTCTGCTTCACATTGATCTTGTTATTCTTGTTTTTTCTCGCCTGCACCTTCTTCTTCCTGTTGTCTTCTTCCTCTTTTTGCTTTTTTCCTCCTCATCCTTCTTCTCCTTTTCCTCCTCCCCTTTCTTCTAAACCTTCTTGTACTTTTCCATCTCCTCCTACTTCTTCTTCATACGGATTTCTTTTTTTCTGTCCTCTTTCTTCTTCTTCTTGTCCTTCTTCCTTGTTCGTGTTCCTTTTTTGTTCATCTTTTTTCACTTCCTCCTCCTCCTATTTCTTCTTCTTCTTCTTCTTTTTCTTCTTCCTTGTTCGTGTTTTTTTGTCCATCTTTTTTCACCTCCTCCTCCTCTTTCTTTTTCTTCTTCTTCCTTGCTCGTGTTTTTTGTTCATCTTCTTTTTCACCTCCTCCTCCTTCTCCTCTTTCTTGTTCTTTTTGTTTCTTCTTCCTTGTTCGTGTTCCTTTTTTGTTCATCTTCTTTTCCACCTCCTCCGCCTTCTACTCCTCCTCCTCTTTCTTCTGTTTCTTCTTCTTCTTCTTCCTTGTTCGTGTTCCTTTTTTGTTCATCTTTTTCCCCTCCTCCTCCTCCTCTTTCATCTTCATTCTCCCTTCCTCCTCCTCCATTTTCTTTTTCTTCTTCTCCCAGATTTCTTCTCTCTTCTCTCTATGCTTTTTTTCTTTCCATCTTTTTTTCTCTACTCTTTTTTATTCTCTTACTCTCTTTCCTTTTCCTTTCTTTTTCTTTCTCTTTCTTTCTTCCTCGCCTCTTTTTTACCTTTTTTCTCTCATTGCATTTTCTTTAATGTCCATTATACCATTTGCCTTTTATTTTTCATCCCTTTTTTTTTTCTCATCTACGTTCAACGTTCCTCTTGCTCTAGTATTTCTTTTTTTCTTTCTTTTTTTCTTTCTTTCTTTCTTTCTTTCTTTTCGTTTCACTTCTCCTCCTCGGATTTCTCCTACATTTCTTTTAACCCGATCCGCCTCAAATTCTTCAATCATTTCAAAGCCAGTATTTGTTGATACATGTATTTCTTTCGACAGCCGTTTCTTCGTTTTTATTTGGTCATTTCTTTTTCTCCGCATTTCTTTTTCTTTTATTTCTCTTCCCCAACATCTAATGCACTCCTGGACATTTTACTTTGTTGTTCCATTTGTTTCTTTTCGTCTTTCCTAATAGATTTGACAGCACTAAATAAATGTTTGACAAGGCATCCTCTCTGATTTTCGGCGCGATCTGGTTCGCCCGATATGCAACTGAATAATGTTTCCCGTTTGTTAAAACAGCCTTTTCAGCGCCTCTACTCCGTCTGCATGGGTGTGGCTACCATACATTTGTCCCCCGAGAGAGAAGACGATATTTAGCTATGAGCTATTCCTTTACGGTTTAAGAATATAATTGTGTATCACCAGAGATAAAGTGATAATATTAGCTCGTCGATAGATAGATAGATAGATAGATAGATAGATAGATAGATAGATAGATAATGAAAAAAATGAGATAGATAGATAGATAATGAAAAAAATGAGATAGATAGATAGATAATGAAAAAATGAGATAGATAGATAGACAGATAGATAGATAAATAATGAAAAAAATGAGATAGATAGATAGATAGATAGATAGATAATGAAAAAAATGAGATAGATAGATAGATAGATAGATAGATAGATAATGACAAAAATGAGATAGATAGATAGATAATGAAAAAAATGAGATAGATAGATAGACAGATAGATAGATAAATAATGAAAAAAATGAGATAGATAGATAGATAGATAATGAAAAAATGAGATAGATAGATAGATAGATAGATAGATAGATAGATAGATAGATAATGAAAAAATGAGATAGATAGATAGATAGATAGATAGATAGATAATGAAAAAAATGAGATAGCTAGCTAGATAGATAGATAGATAATGAAAAAAATGAGATAGATAGATAGATAATGAAAAAAATGAGATAGATAGATAGATAGATAGATAGATAATGAAAAAAAAATGAGATAGATAGATAGACAGATAGATAGATAAATAATGAAAAAAAATAGATAGATAGATAGATAGATAGATAGATAATGAAAAAAATGAGATAGATAGATAGATAGATTGATAATGAAAAAAATGAGATAGATAGATAGATAATGAAAAAAATGAAAAAAATGAGATAGATAGATAGATAGATAGATAGATAGATAGATAGATAATGAAAAAAAAATGACATAGATAGATAGACAGATAGATAGATAAATAATGAAAAAAAATGAGATAGATAGATAGATAATGAAAAAAATGAGAAAAAAATAGATAGATAGATAGATAGATAGATAGATAGATAGATAGACAATGAAAAAAATGATGATAGATAGATAGATAGATAGATAGATAGATAGATAGATAGATAGATAATGAAAAAAATGAGATGGATAGATAGATAATGAAAAAAATGAGATAGATAGATAGATAGATAATGAAAAAAATGAGATAGATAGATAGATAGATAGATAGATAGATAATGAAAAAATGAGATAGATAGATAGATAGATAGATAGATACATAGATAGATAGATAATGAAAAAAATGAGATAGCTAGCTAGCTAGATAGATAGATAATGAAAAAATGAGATAGATAGATAGATAATGAAAAAAATAAGATCGATAGATAGATAGATAGATAGATAGATATTCCCCGACTAAGATAGATAGATAGATAGATAGATATAAACCAATTAACATTATATATATATATATATATATATATATATATATATATATATAATTATTAGTCGTAAAAACTGATGGAATGTGTTAAAAGACAAATGTATTCCCTAAAAATAGTAACTATTTGTTAAATTTTAAAATGAATCTCTATTCTGATTAATAAAATAGAACGTACACATAAGTTTTATGCCTTCCCACAAACATAAATAGCAAACGTATTGTTTCTTGTATTTAAATGTAAATCATTTTCACAACTAACATCTAACATTGCCTGATGACGGGATGGAAATCTCGAAACAGAAATTTCCGTGTTAGAATGTATTTTTAACTTTTGTATAACAAATTTAATTATAAATATATTATATATATATATATATATATATATATATATATATATATGTATTTCATTTTTAACCGAGTTATTCCGCTTCCCAGGTTTCTACCATGAGTGGTGTCTTCTGAAGACATGGGATATATTCAAAATTTCTACAATATAATTGTATAGAACACTTTTTAATACAAATGTGCACTGGTCTAACCCTATTAGGACCTGAATATAAGTATTAAAAAAATCAATCAATACACACACACACACACACACACACACATACACACACACACACATATATATATATATATATATATAGTGTATCGAGGAAGCAAAAAATTTTCTAAACATATGCTGTTAAAAATAAGAGACAATGAATGTCTATTATGTTTAATCATGAGCCGTTCTAAACGTCGAATTTTGGATTTAATTTCAGGTTAAAATAAAGACAAAAATTCTCCAACATTTAGATAATATTTTGTTAATTTTTTTTTTTTTAGCGGAGTTTTATGTCAACATAAGAAAAAAATCATCGCTGATGGTGGATGTTTTTGTGTTAACGTCCTTGTAACCTCTCTGAAGATGCCTCGTTTGAGCCGAAAGCTTAGAACCAACTTAATAAAAAAATGATCCAAATGTTGGATAATTTTTGTCTTTATAATCATCTGAAATTAAATCCAAAATACGATGTTTAGAACAGCTCATGATTAAACATTCATTGTCTTTTATATTTAACAGTATATGTTTAGAAAATTATCTGCTGCCTCGATACACTAAATATATAAATTCAACTTACATCGTCTGTCTCTACATAATTTATTGCAATTTTTCATATCTCTTAAGATTTTCTATATGGGGAAAAATTTCTAGAGAAACTGTCCCAAATTCAAGTTTTCCTTTATTTTGTTTACGTATATTTGACTGTACCAATTATTTTTAATAAGTTCATATAATTAGTGTGGTAGACAAGATTTTATTGGCCAAATTCAGACGTTTTCAGAGCATTGAAATTGAAATCAATTCAAAGTATTCTAAAATTTTGTTTTAATAGTTCGTTATCACGCGATTCTCGCCTCTGGAGCGTATTTCCCTTTTCTGCTGTGACAATTAAACTTTAACTATGATCGTCTCCAGTAATACTGTTCTTTTATTTCCCTACCCTTTCGAAATATTTTTCTCTGAATTTCTTTCAATTTTCCATGCGTCTCAATGGCTTTATGGAGTTCATTTGAATGAAATGTTTAAAAAATGATGTATCGAATATTCATACGTGTTTGTCTATATTTCTGAGATGAGGTAGTTTTTACAGTATTTACATTATTCGGACTATTGTCCTCATCTTTGTTGCCATTGTACGACGTTTAATAATAGATAATTCTATTTGTCTATATTTCTGAGATGAGGTAGTATTTACAGTATTTACATTATTCGGACTATTGTCCTCATCTTTGTTGCCATTTGTACCTCGTTTAATAATAGATCATTCTATTTGACCATATATCTGAGATGAGGTAGTATTTACACTATTTACATTATTCGGTCTATTGTCCTCATCTTTGTTGCCATTTGTATGACGTTTAATAATAGATCATTCTATTTGTCCATATTTCTGAGATGAGGTAGTATTTACAGTATTTACATTATACGGACTATTGTCCTCATCTTTGTTGCCATTTGTACGACGTTTAATAATAGATCATTCTATTTGTCTATATTTCTGAGATGAGGTAGTATTTACACTATTTACATTATTCGGTCTATTGTCCTCATCTTTGTTGCCATTTGTATGACGTTTAATAATAGATCATTCTATTTGTCTATATTTCTGAGATGAGGTAGTATTTACAGTATTTACATTATTCAGACCAGTGTCCTCATCTTTGTTGCCATTTGCACGACGTTTAATAATAGATCATTCTATTTGTCTCTGTTTCTGAGATGAGGTAGTATTTACAGTATTTACATTATTCGGACTATTGTCCTCATCTTTGTTGCCATTTGTATGACGTTTAATAATAGATCATTCTATTTGTCTATATTTCTGAGATGAGGTAGTATTTACAGTATTTACATTATTCGGACTATTGTCCTCATCTTTGTTGCCATTTGTACGACGTTTCGGCCGTTGTACGCTCCGGCCTTTTTCAGGTGCTAGGAATTTTGTACTGAACCCTTTATTACAATCACTGGGGTATAAGATCTTCACTCTTTGCGTAGTAGCGCCTCTTTTGGCAGTCATGAGTTATCTCCCTCTAACCCTGTAAGTTACTTGTTCACCACTGCTGTAGCCTGGTATCACAACTCTTTCTTAACAGAAAATAATCAACGTCTATATCCACCGGGCCATATGTCCTTAAATGGATATAGACTTTGGTTAGTTCTTGATTTGATTCTTAGAGTTGTGAGTTCAATACCAGGCTACAGCAGTGGTGAACAAGTAATTTGCAGGTTTAGAGGGAGATAACTCATGACTTCTGTTGTGTATTCTCGTTCAGAAAACCACACAATATAATAATAACAAAAACAAATATGTGAGGAAAAATGTAAGTATATTGAATAAAAGAGATACGACCTGTACACGGTTAGTAGATTCAGGAATACTTGTTAGTAGGAGTCAAATATATACAGGAAGTAAGTCCGGGTAATAGTCTATATTCTTGCTGATCAACGAGCGGCGGTTCAACTGCTCTGACAAACACCAACTCTATCATCAACAACCCGTTTTGTGTAAGAAGGATTATTTGTATACCATAGAAGAGTCCATAGAGTGTGTGAAAAGGGTTGACTCCCCAACAACTTCCAATCGAGGCTTTACACAAGGAATGGGGATGATATACCGAGGGATTGTAATAAAGGATTCGGTTCGAAATTCCTAGCACGTGAAGAAGGCCGGAGCAAAACATCGTACAAATAGCAACAAAAATGAGGACAATAGTCCGAATAATGTAAATACTGTAAATACTACCGCATCTCAGAAATATAGGCAAATAGAATGATCTATTATTAAACGTCGTACAAATGGCAACAAAGATGAGGACAATAGTCCGAATAATGTAAATACTGTAAATACTACCTGATCTCAGAAATATAGGCAAATAGAATGATCTATTATTAAACGTCGTACAAATGGCAACAAAGAACCGGACAATAGTCCGAATAATGTAAATACTGTAAATACTACCTCATCTCAGAAATATAGACAAATAGAATGATCTATTATTAAACGTCGTACAAATGTCAACAAAGATGAGGACAATAGTCCGAATAATGTAAATACTATTTATACGTGTTATTGGTCTGCATGTATTTTAAATATTTTGTACAGAAATAAAAATATTTTAAATACACTTCAAACGATATATGCAGTGGCCTATGAAAAGTCTTTAGCCAGGAGAAATAAACTATACCCAATTTCAAATTTTCATTACGTAATCCCAACTCAACATTAAATAAACAGTATTTGGAATTAGTATGGAGTAAGTAGGATGTGCGTTGTGGTGCAGTGGATATCGGCTCAGAACGAGAAATCGGGGAGCTGAGTTCAAATTCCAGTTGAATTCATGGCATTCACATACGCGCAAATACCCTTGGCAAATACCCTTGGGAAAAGTATTAATCCGTTTCTTCCTTCCAGTTATGGGTTAGATAATAGGACAGATTGGGTTCTATAGCCTTGGCTGGCAACCAGTCTACCGCAAAAAGCAATGGCAACTTACTGCGGGATAATCTTCTGCCCAGTCAGTCATGTCTCTTTCGAGACATGATCGCCCAAGCGTGTTTCACGTATGGCACTTAGCTGACTGACTGAATATAATAGTTGGAAACAAAGCTTCTAGTGGGCATAAAGTGGGGGATCGGTTCTTTATTGTTATGAAGTAATAAACTGATCCCCACTAATTACTACTCATATAATAATCATATACATTCGTATTCATATAATAATATAATATAATCTGTCTCTTCTCACTCCATCAATGTGTTAAATAGCAGGATAGATTGGATTCTATATCCTTGTTTAGCAACCAGTCTACCGCAGAAAGCAATGGCAACCTACTGTGGGATAATTTTCTGCCCAGTCAGTCATGTTTCATTCGTGTTTCACGTCTTGCACTTAACTAACTGATGGAGTAAGGCTTCCATTTGCTGCCTTCCTGGCTTTTTTTTTTAATGATATCACCACGAGCAAGGCGGTAACGCCACTGATGTGCAGGAGGCTACCTAAGAGTGACAAGATTGGAAAAGAGAAAGCCGAAAACCACATCCTAAACCGGAAACAAGGGATGAGCCTCTTCACCTGTTCAATAGTCTTGGGTGGAGTGTGAACCGGGTGATAGTTTAGTCTATCTACTCCAATTGAAAAAAGAAAAAAAGAAAAGAAAAGAGTAAGAAGATTGGAAAAGAGAAAGCCGGAAACCACATCCTAAACAGGAAACAAGGGATGAGCCTCTTCACCTGTTTAATAGACGTGGGTGGAGTGTGAACCGGGCGATAGTTTAGTCTATCTACTCCAATTGAAAAAAAAAAAGAAAAGAGTAAGAAGATTGGAAAAAAGAAAGCCGGAAACCATATCCTAAACAGGAAACAAGGGATGAGCCTGTTCACCTCTTCAATAGACGTGGGTGGAGTGTGAACCGGGCGATAGCTTAGTCTATCTACTCCAATTGAAAAAAAAAAAGAAAAGAAAAGATAAGAAGATTGGAAAAGAGAAAGCCGGAAACCACATCCTAAATAGGAAACAAGGGATGAGCCTCTTTACCTGTTCAATAGACGTGGGTGGAGTGTGAACCGGGCGATAGTTTAGTCTATCTACTCCAATAAAGTCTATCTCTTGTCTATTTCTTGTATGACATGTCGCGCCATCTTCTTGGAAAAGGTAGACATTCTGGTCAATCTGATTGGTTTGAGTTTCAGTTTTGTTTAATGGCATATCAACACCTCTGTGGGTTATTTAATGCCAAAAAAGGTGGGGATTTTAAGAAATTTTTCATAATGTTAAGTTGATTTAGTCAGATTTTGATGAAATTTATTATTATTATTATTTTAGAAAACTGAAGTTGTCTTCGAGTTTTGTATTAAAAATGTATTGCTGGTAATAATTTTTTTCCTTCAAAAATGTATTGTTGGTAATATTCTTCCTTAAAACATGTCTATATTTCTATAAAAGTCTATATTTATACTTTCATAGAGTTTTGACCCCAGCTTTGGAATAAACTATTTGCCCATAGTTGTGACTGTAACAGGTGCTACTACTCTGGGTCAATGTGGACCTGGGAACAACAGTAATTAAGAGGTGGTTCCATGCTGCTCACAACCTCCTCAATCAGAAGACTCGCTGCCAGATGCAGTTAATTGTCACACTCAGGAACTTCATATAACGGGAGCATTCCTTTTTCTAATATTTGATATCATTTTGGATCATTCAACCGCTCGTCAAGAAGATTTCCCTCCAATCCAGACAGTTCCCTACACCATTACTCTAGTCCCTCCATGTTTCGTGGTCGCATGAAGACATTCAGTTTTCCAAATCTCATTCTGGTTTTTCCAGACATAAATCCAATATTTTCAGAATTTACTTTTATCTGGACAAATTACAGACTTCAAAAATTCGTAATCTTTGCTCTCAAATTATCTCCCTCAGTTCATTTGCCTGTCTATGTTAACCTCTGAAATCAAGGACTTCTTTCTTGCAACTTTTTTTTCGAAAGCCTAGCTCTTTCCGCGTCTTTCTTATCTCATATGGCGACATTACCATGCTGTTTGAGACATCTATGCCACTGTGAAGACGATGTCTGACTTCTCTCTTCAGCGTCCTTTCCTTTCCCTCAGACATGATGTTTGGTCCACCTGAACGTTGTTCAACACGACAATGGCTTTCTTCGTCAAATTTCGTGACAATATTATGAACCGTTTGATGATTAACCTGGCAAAACCGAATAATTTCTTTATTTGACTTTTCACACTGATGCAATCCTATTACTTCTCGTTGAAATTTACCAATTTCCTTACTTCCGCGAACTTTCATTGCAAAATATAAATCAACAATCGTTCATAGATTAAAACAGTTTGATACTAACGTAGTATTGCCTGAAAAAAAAAAAAAGGAAGAGATATTATGACACAAGCCAAAATTGCTGGAATAAGGGGTGGCTCAAAACTTACCATAGCTATTATGGGGAAACACACCTATTCCTCAGATAATGGACTCTCCCTCCAATATTAATAAGAGTAACAGGAAGTAAACGACAGAAGTTCTTTAAAGATCTATTGGATTTCAGTAGAACTACTAGGCAGTTGATATTAGCCGGCAGTTGGCCGAATACTAAGGAGTCAGCTTTCAGTGGAAGATTACCAAGTTCCTAAAATTCTGGGTGCGTTAAGTCGATTAGCAACCGACATTGCACGATTATAACCTTCAGTGCGAGAACTCCACAACAATAGCCCAGTATATATAGGTCTGTTTGTTTGTGTGTGTGTGTCTGTGTGTGTGTGTCTGTGTGTAAATATTGTCAGATGTCATCAGTAGAAAGGAGAGAAAAACTGTACTCTCAACAAACATCTTGCCTTTTATATATATATATATATATATATATATATATATATATATTATCGATTTTCTTCACTATTTTAAGAACTGCAACCTTGAAACTTTTGAATATCGTTTCTTATGTCTTTATCTATGAGTGTATCTATGAGTGTATCAAATTTGATTAAAATCGGACCACTTCTTCTATAACCCATTTTTTTGATTATCGATTTTCGATATTTATCGGGGGTACCTCGACACAAAACCAAGCCAAGAACACTCGCAGACGCTAATAATACAACTGTGTAAATTTTCAAGAAAATCGGTTCAGCCGTTTCGAAGTCTATAGGTAACAGACACACACACAAAGTTTCATTTATAAATAAGTTTATATATATATATATATATATATATATATATATATATATTACTGGAGGAATTTTACTGGCACTGTTGTGCAGTGGGTTATATAGGAGGATGTTATGTGAAAGAGTAACAGGTTACAGGGGGTGTCAGGAAGAGAGTATGATAAGGAAAAGACTACTGATGAGAGTGGAGTGAGCGGAGAAAGGAGCATGCGAGAGAGTATGCAATTTAGAGAGATAAAAGATGACTATTGACTATACATTTGAATTCTTGAAGATTGTAGCTGTCGGAAAAGCAAGTAAGCGGAAGGGAATTCCACAGGTTGGAAGTGCGAGAAAAGAAGCTGAGGGGGTAGAATATGGGTTTACAATTTATTGGTTTCTCGGTAAAAGGGTGGGATCTAGTAGCTAATCTCGTGCCTCGAGTAAATTCATATATAGGGGGCAGCAGGGAACTAAGTTCATCGGAGCAGAAGCCATGAAAGTATTTGTAGAAGAGACACAGGGAAGCCACACTGCATCGGGGAGAAAGCGACTATATCCTAGCTCCGTTGTATTTGGTCGAGGACACCTTATTGGATAGCAGGAGCAACTGACCAGTTATTGCAGCACTATTCATTGCACGGGCGGATTGTAGATTTGTATATGTGCAGGTTTGTTTCAGATGGGAAAACTTCCTGGCTCTACACAGAGAACCGACTTTCTTAGCAGCGGATTTAGCTATGAATTTTAGTTAGCTATTCCACTTGAGGTCTGAGGTGAGAGTTAATCCGAGGAGGCGCAGTGTTTTTCTTTCAGGGTGAGAAGCCTGATTCATATTAATGGTTGGAGGAACGGTTGTCTGTGATGGTTAATAGAATTTTTTTTTTTAATCATATCACCCCAAGCAAGGCGGTGACGGCACTGATGCGCATGGGGCTACTTAAGAGTAGAATGATAGGAAAAAAAGAAAGCCGGGAACCACATCCTAAACTTCACTTGTTCAATAGATGTGGGTGGAGTGTGAACCGGGCGATAGTTCAGTCTATCTACTCCAATTGAGAACAAGAGAAAAGAAAAAAAAGTGAAAGAAGATTGGGAAAAAAAGAAAAGAAAGCCGGGAACCACGTCCTAAACAGGAAACAAGGGATGAGCCTCTTCACCTATTCAAAAGACGTGGGTGGAGTGTGAACCGGGCGATAGTTAAGTCTATCTACTCCAATTAAATAGCAGCTTCTTTTTGGAAGCATTAAAATTTAAGAGCCATTTCTTACCCCAGTCCACCACGGATTGGAGGTCCTTTTTAAGCTCGGCAGCGAGGTTTGCTTTGTCAGCCTTGGCAGTTTTTTTTTATCGAGACTGGAGTAAACCGTAGTGTGGTCAGCCTATGTGCCTACTTGGGGTCTTATTACATCGGGGAGATCGTTAATGTAGATAAGGAAAAGCGTAGGATCTAGAATAGAACCTTGAGGGACGCCTGCGTTCTTGTGATAGTATTGGGAGGCTTGTCTGTTCAATACTACCTTCATTGTACGATTTGAAAGGAATGACTGGATTAGGTCAAACAATTGTCCAGTTATATCATAGCCCCGGAGCTTGCATAGAAGGCCAGCATGTCAGATTCTGTCAAACACTTTGGAGATGTCAAGAAAACAGTTCGGGCTTCGCCGTTTTTGTCGAGGGCCTGGTGTAT
Source organism: Ascarosepion bandense (assembly GCA_037127315.1). Classification (NCBI taxonomy): domain Eukaryota; kingdom Metazoa; phylum Mollusca; class Cephalopoda; order Sepiida; family Sepiidae; genus Ascarosepion; species Ascarosepion bandense. Next base: position 4,450,787 of record JBBBDQ010000855.1, read on the forward strand.
ATACTTAGTGATGGTCGTGAACCTATCAGCAATAGACCTGGTGAAGCGGAAATCATACTGTTTGTCAGAGAAGAATCTGTGGACTAAGAGATGTTGTACTACGTCAGCGTTGATGATGGATTAGAACACTTTGCTAAAGATCGATAGGAGGTTGCTAGGGCAATAATTAGCGGAGTCAGAGGGTTATTAGTATTTTTAGAAATAGTAAACACTTATTTAGATTGAGATATGGCTATACTAGAAGGAAGAAATTCGTTGCTTTCCCTTACACGCAAATACCCTTGGGAATGGTAGTAATCAATCTTTTCTTCCTCCACCTATGGGTTAAATAGCAGGATAGATTTGGTTCTATAGCCGTCGTTGGCAACGAGTCTACCTCGCCCTGAGGATAAAGGCATTGGGTTAGCATCCTTACCTATAAAAAGTTACATAAGCATCGACAACCCCATCGTCGATGGCGAGGAGTCGTCACTGTCCTATGCTCTACTAGGAGCGATCGGGTTTATTGGAGGGCCAAAATTAGGTATACACTTTATATTTTGGGGGCTTTTTTGCCTTTTATTCGTTACATTTACAATTTTTAACACTGTTTAATCACGTCGGGGCCAACCACGTAATATATATACAGTAGGGATCACTCCGTTGTGTTTCTGTCCGAGGACAGATACGCATTTGAGAAAATAATGGGAGGTGCCCGATCCCGAGAAACAGATGGTTGAAACTGAACGACAACAGTGCACTGGAAGGGTAATTCATTAGTCGCAACCGAGGTCAGCGCATCCGACGTTTGTGGGGGCTAGTCAATTTTGGGCCCTAGCCCGAGCATACGCTTTCGTATTCCCACAGGGATATATATATATATATATATATAATGTTTGCCCATCTTCGTGACCATCCATCTAAATGAGGAGGAGGCATTAATCCCTGCAGCCACTAAAGTTAAGTTGTATTTCTTCTGTTCCCACTTAGCATACCTTCAGTCAGTTAAATGCCATACGTGATACACACATGGGCGATCATATCGCGAAAGAGACATGACTGATTGGACAGAAGATTATCCCTCAGTAGTTTGCCATTGCTTTCTGCGGTAGGCTGGTTGCCATCCAAGGCTATAAAACCCAATCTGTTCTATTATTTAACCCATAACTGGAGGGAAGAGACGGATTAATACCTTTCCCAAGGATATTTGCGCGTATGTGAATGCAAGGAATTCAACTGAAATTCGAACTCGACTCACCGATTTGTCGTTCTGAGTCGAGATCGACTGCACCACAACGTACCTTAGAATGCGCAATTAGGTCTGGTCAATTATGAAAAGAGGAGAGCACACGCAAAATCTCGGCCACGATGATTTGTCTCTTTATGTTATCACAGTGACTGATTTTTCCTGAACATTTTCGTCGAGACAATTCCACTCATAATAAGCCTCATGTAGTATAAGTTTCAGACATATACGAAAGTGCCAGATCCTAAAATAATCTCTTAATCAAGAATTACATTCCACGAATAATCGACCCCGGTGAGATTCGAAACTGGACCTGGTGGTCAGAATGCTAATGTTAGTAACGAACTTGTATATGTATATGTATATGTAAACATGTATGTTAATATTTCAATATTTCTAATCGTTTTTAATGGGATGCAGTTCCCATTTGCAAATATATCTTCACATGTCTGGTCCTGGGCATGACAGCAAACAGCATCCGGCAGCAAGTCCTTCGATTGGGAGTTTGTGAGGAACATGAACCACATCTTAATTGCTGTTGTTCTGTGGTTTACCCTGGCCCGGAGTGGTAGCACCAGTTAGGATCACATCTATGGGCAAATAGTTAACCCCTAAATTGGGGCCAAAACACTATGAAAGTATAAAAATATTCTTTTATAGAAATATATACATAAGGATACACACATAAGAAGGATGCGCGTTGTGGCGCAGTGAATATCGGCTCGGAACGAGAAATCGGGGAACCGAGTTCGAATTCCAGTTGAATTCCTTGCATTCACTTACGCGCAAATACCCTTGGGAAAGGTATTAATCCGTCTCTTCCCTCTAGTTATGGGTTAAATAATAGGACACATTGGGTTCTATAGCCGTGGCTGGCAACCAGTCTTCCACAGAAAGCAATGGCAACCTACTGTGGGATAATATTCTGCCTAGTCAGTCATGTCTCTTTCGAGACATGATCGCCCAAGCGTGTATCGCGCATGGCACTTAACTGACTGATAGATAAGAATGGGCTTTTGTAGAAAAATATACATTTTTGAAAGAAAAAATTATTACCATAACGCATTTTTGAAGGAAAATATTATTCTAAGCAAAGCATTTTTGACTACAAAACTAGAAAACATTTCCATTAAAATCTGACTAAATCAATCTTCTCACTATAACCGAACATTAACATTAAAGTACCTTAAAACCCCACCTTTTTGGCATTAAATAACCCACAGAGGTGTTGATATGCCGTTAAACAAAACTCAAACTCAAACACTTCCCATGTCGAAAAACTTTTGGCTAACAGTAGTGATTTTCAAAAACTTTTTCATTTGTTTGTTATTTTGCAAGTTTAATTTTTTAAATGGCCAGTGTTAGACGAAAGTGCTTTTCTATAATCATTTCACCCCAAGCAAGGCAGGAATGCCACTGATGCGCAGGAGGGGGTACAGTGAAAGAAAAAAACAAGGTACATGGAGTGTACAAGAAAGGTTAAGAGGTAGATGTGAATCAAGAAGATAGATGATGGCAATTAACCTTTCATTTAAACTTTTGCAGATTGTAGCTATCAGGGAAGCAAGCAAAAGATTGAAAGTTCCACAAACGGGAAGGACGAGAAGAGAAACTATCAGAGTAGAAGAGGCGGTTAAATTTAACTATTCTGGCGATGGGACCTAATTGCCAATCTAGTAGCACGAGTAAATACATGTGGTCGGGGAACTGTAGTTAAAAGGATTTTTTATTGCGCTGGTCCATGATCTAAGCATTCGATTCAGATGAACCATCTTCAGAGTGATTGTATGGATATAACATATGGCTATTCAGCATCAAAAATGTTATTCTGTTATGTCTACATAAAAAAAATTCTATACAAAATGCGTCTGATATTCCGTGACCGTTACCATCGCGTAGCAAACTTTAATGTCAGCATAACAGAATATCATCTTTAACGGTGAATATCATTATGTTAATGTCTATACAACCACTCTGAAGATGGCTCATATGAGTCGAAAACTTAGATCAAGGACGAGCGTAATAAAAAATATCCAAATGTTGAAAATTTTTTGTCTTTACTTAAACCAGAAATTAAAGCTATAAGCGTCTGCGAGTGTTCTTAGCTAGGTTTTGTGTCGAGGTACCCCGGATAAATATCGAAAATCAATAATCCAAAAAATCGGGTTATAGAAGGAGTGGCACGATTTTAATCAAATTTGATACACTCATAAACAAAGACATATGAAACGATATTCAGAAGTTTCAAGGATGCAGTTCTTACAATAGTGCAGAATATCGATTATATATATATATATATATATATATATATATATATATATATATATATATATAAAAGGCAAGATGTTTGTGTGTGCGTCTGTTTATCTGCCTATATGTCCTTTATACAAATCCACAATTTTTATCCAATTCTCACCAAATTTCACACAAATATTCTTCAGGCTGAGTCTCAGCTCCAGGACCATGGATTAGTTTTAAAGCTTTGGGCGCAGGGCTAACAATCATGTCCCATAAAAAAACCCATTTGTTACGGAAACAGTAACAAAAGTTGCTGCCTTACACACCATTGGGTGCAAGAGGGATGAGTAGATGATGCTATTACATACAGTACTGTGCAAAATTATCAGGACAAGAATTATCTTATCTTTTATGAGGCATATTGACAGAAAATAAACAATTTAATTAAAGTAATTTTATTCGATTTACGTAACAAATGCTTTAACCAGAAAAAAAAATACTTGTTACAGAAATAATATAATATTTAGTATAATAGCTTTTTGCTTTGATCACAGCCTTCATTCTCTCAGGCAATGGCATCACAAGTTTCTTCAATGTATCTAATGGTATCTCCTGCCAAGCAGCTTGTATTTGTTCCCAAAGTCTGTCTTGCGAAGTAACATTAGATTTATCAATTCAAGAGTGGGGAATAAGAAAAAATTCAGTCATATCCAAGGATAATGAGTAGTTTCAAAATAACTGGTTTAATAGA
>JBBBDQ010000855.1:4460000-4535000 GCA_037127315.1 Ascarosepion bandense
GCTGTAGTCGAGCTGCCATGTCGGTACCTATCACATTACTGATTCTCCTTTGGAGCCTGTCAAGAACACTGAGGTAAACAGCGGGGACACCTGACCATATATGGCAGCAGTACTCCATGCACGGAAGAATGGTTGATTTGTAAATAAGCAGGATGGTTTCAGGCGGGAAAAACATCCTGGTCCGACATAGTGACCCAACCTTCCTAGCAGTAGATCTAGACAATCTATTTCGTTTAGGTAATTTTTTATGTTCATGTGAAGTCCCTTATTTTAGAAAATCTTCATGATTGTTTTTCTAGTGTAGTCTGTGTTATAGTTTCTTTAAATTATAAAACTGTCGTCTCTGTAGAGACCTGCGTCATTTCTAGGCTTATATAAAATAAATTCGTGTGTAACAGGAATAAAATGAAGAGAACAATGAAAATAAATACAAGAAATAGGTTAAGTAGAAGTTCAAGAAGAAGAAGACCGAAAAAGAAAGAAGGACAAACAAAGAAGAATAAAAAGAAGAAAAAGATGACGCAAAAAAAGAAAGGAGGGGAAATAAATTGAGAAGAAGAAGAAGAGGAGGAGGAGGATGAAGAAAAATAGCAAAAAAGAAAGGGGAGAAGAAGAAGAAGAAGAAGAAGAAGAAGAAGAAGAAGAAGAAGAAGAAGAAGAAGAAGAAGGAAAGATAAAAAGAAAGGCGGGTAAGTAAAATTAGAAGGAGAAGAAGGAAAGCAGAAAGGAAAGAATAAGAAATAAATTGAAGAAGAAGAAGAAGAAGAAGAAGAAGAAGAAGAAGAAGAAGAAGAAGAAGAAGAAGAAGAAGAAGAGCAATAAAGAAAAAGATAGGGAATAAATTGAGAATTGAGAAGATGAAGAAGAAGAAGACTAAGGAGAGCAGAAAGGAAAGGAGGAAAAATACATTGAGAAGAATAAGAAGAAGAAGAGGAGGAAAAAGAAGAAAAGCAAAAAAAAAAAGGAAAGGGAATAAATTGAGAAAAAGAAGAAGAAAAAGAAAGAAAACGAGGGGAAATAAATTGAGAAGAAGAGAAGGAGGAAAAAGAAGAAGAGAAAAAGGAAAGGGGGAAGAAACGAAGAAGAAGAAGAAAAGAAGAAAAACGAAAGAAAAAATCAAAAAGAAAATAAATTGAGAATTGAGAAGTAGAAGAAGGAAAGCAAACAGAAAGGAGGATAAACAAATGAAGAAGAAGAATTTGGAATGGCGACAAAAAAATGACGAAAAGAGAGAAAAAAATTAATATTAAATTCCAGAAACTGAGTAAACTAATATGACACAAGAAAATTTCACTAGAATCGAAGAAGAGAGGACTGGATTGCTATGTGATGTCAGTTCTTCAATACAACAATATCAACAAAGATGAAAGAAAAACTTGAAGCAGCGGAAATGTGGTTCTACAGAAGGATGCTGCGAATATCATGGATCAAGCATGTGATCAATGATGAGGAATTGGAAAGAATGGCAACGAAAAGAAAAATAATACCGAGCACCAGGAAGAGACAGCTAAAGTTCCTGGGACATGCAATGAGGAAAGAGGGCTCGGAAAACCTGATACTAACAGGCCAGATAGAGGGCAAAAGAGACAGGAGAAAGCAGCGGGTAGCATATTTGAAGGACCTGATCAGGTGGATGACGGAACGAGGATTGTGTGGTGTAACAGTATAAAGCGTGCTAAGAGCAACCAGGGATAGGGAAGGCGTGGAAAGCCATGATCGTCTATATTCTGAAGAAAGACGGCACATAGAAAAGAAGGAGTTCAAGAAGAAGAAAAAGAAAACTAAAAAGAAAGGCGGTCAAATAAATTTAGAAGAAGAAAAAGAAGAAAGAAAGCAAAAAGAAAGTAAATGGAGAGGAAGAAAAAGAAGAAGAAAAGGAAGAGGAGGAAGAAAAAGAAGAAAAGCAAAAAAAAGAAAGGAAGGGGAACAAATTGAGAAGAAGAAGAAGAAGAAAAAAGAAGAGGAATAAGAAGAAGAGCAAAAAAAGAAAGGGTGAAGAAACTTAGAAGAAGGAGAGGAAGAAGAAAAAATAAATCAGGGAAATAAATGAAGAAGAATAAGAAGGAAGAGAAGAATCAGTAAGAACAAAAGCAGAAGAAAAACAAAAAAAAAATGATTAGCTTGTTTGGTCTGAGTATTGACCATAAAGTGGCTTCTCGTGCCATCGTTTTTGCATTTAGTTGAAGAGGCTTTTATTATTATGTTGCCATTTTTCATTATAAATCGATTTCTGCTATGGTCGCACTACCTACCAAGTCTGCAGGAAGACCTAAGGCAGGTCGTGTTGTGTTGTTATGGCTCCATTTCATGTTTTTTCTATCTCCCATAACATCCCTAGCGTTACATGAACAAAGTTCTCCTTAGTGTGTGGGCTGTATTTAACAAGACAACTTTTTGTATATCTCTTAAGCTGGGGTTTCCAGCGATTCTTTCAATGTGTTGTTTAGTTCCATTTTTATCATTCCAAGTGCACCCACTATCACTGGCACACTTCTTGGTTTCAATTTCCGCATTTTTTTTCAATTTCAATTTTCAAGTCCTTATACTTTAACAGTTTTTCGAATTCCTTGGTTGCTATTTTACAATCCTCTGGATAAGCCATATCAATTAATAGGCAAGTTTTTTCTTTCTGGTTTTTAACAATAATGTCCGGCCTATTTGCTTCAATTTTTATCTACGTAGATGGTGTAATCCCATAGAATGGTGACATCTTCTATTTCTGTAACCGGTGCTGGGTGATGTTCGTACCAGTGTTTGTTAACATATTCTCCATAGTGTTTGCACATTGTCCAATGGAAATATTGCCCCACTCTATCGTGGCGATTTTTATATTCATTCGGGGCAAGTACAGAACATCCTGATCAGTCAGGGTTCTCTACAACGTCTTATTTCTTGTAGCTCTTAGCAGCTTCTCGTTCCACAATCTGTTCATACAAGGTTGTCTGGTAGATGACCCGATGCTTTCTCCTCTCAATTTTGCATTCGACATATCTTGTGGGTGTCAGTTTCTCTAATCTCTCTTTCATCATTATGTCTTTTTAATCATTTAACCACAAGCAATGCAGTTTTACTGCCACTGTTGCGCAGGGAATTACATAGAAGGAAAATGATAAGAAAGAGAGGCAGGTAGGAGGTGTCAGGAAGAGGATAAAAGAAAGATGAGAATACTGGTGTGATGGGGGTGGAGTGGATGGAGAAAAGAGCTTGAGAGAAATGATGCGAGTCAGTGAGATAGAAGATGACTATTGACCTTACATTCAAATTCCTGGAGATTGTAGCTGTCGGGGAAGCAAGTATAGGGAAGGGAATTCCACAGGCAGGAGGTGCGAGAAAAGAAGCTGTTATAGTAGAAATTGCGATTACATTTTATTGGTTTCATTCTAAAAGATTTAGACCTAGCTGCTTGTCTAGTATCTCGAGTCAATTTATATATAAGGGGGCATCAGAGAGTTAAGTTCATTAGAACAGAAGCCGTGAAAGTATTTGTAAAAAAAGAAGGCGAACAGGAGAAAAAAAAAAAGAAGAGAACAGAAGTAAAAAAAGAAAAAATACAATAGGACCAGGAGAAAACACTGCGCCTCCTTGGTCTCACACTTTCAGCGGACCTCAAATGGAATGACTATATCGAATCCATTGTTAAATCCGCTGCTATGAAAGTCAATTATCTGTGTAGGGCCCGGAAGTTTTTTCCGTCTAAATCTATCCTGCACATATATAAATCTACCATCCGCCCGTGCATTGAATACTGCTGCCATATCTGGTCGGGTGCCCCTGCTATTCTCCTCGGGCTTCTCGATAAGGTTCAGAGGAGGGTCTGTAATGTGATAGATACCGACTTGGCAGACCACCTGCAGTCTTTCTCCCACCGGCGTGACGAGGCTTCCCTGTGTCTCTTCTATAAACACTTTCACGGCTTCTGCTCCGATGAACTTAGATCACTGGTGCCCTCTAAATACGAATTTGCACGAGATACTAGGTTAGCAACTAGATCCCACCCTTTTACAGTGAAACCGATAAAATGCAGCCGTAACTTCTACTCCAACAGTTTCTTACCTCGCACTTCCTGACTGTGGAATTCCCTTCCACATGATTGCTTCCCCGACGGATACAATCTCCAGGAGTTTAAATGTGAGGTCAATAGACACCTCCTAACACACTAACCTGCTCCCATTCCTCCTGACATTCCCTATGTCTAACCACTCCTTCTCTTTACCTTCCCCTATGTAGCCCCATGCGAAATAGTGGCAGTGGAATGCCTTGCTTGGGGTGAGATGATTAAAAAAAAAAAAAGGAAGCATAGGGAAGCCACACTACGCCGGTGAGAGAGTGACTGCAGACGAGCTGCCAAGTCGGGATCGATCATATTACAGATTCTTCGCTGGATTTTGTCAAGAACCCTGAGGTGAATAGCATGGCCTGTGCCAAAGGAATTTTCTAAATAAAATTATCCAATTTGTTTTCAATTTTCTCTCAGGCTTTATTTACGCGCACCGTCCATGTTATACTCAGCATCCTTCTGCAGAACCAAATTTCTGATGCCTCCAGTTTTCTCTTTATTTGTGTTGAAATTGTCTGACAAAATTTTCTCTTTTCTTATCTTTTGGAATGCATCCTCTGCCTTGGGATGTCACACTTTCCATATATTTAAACCTCTTTACACATTTGCTTCGAATTTGTCCGGTTCGTAGTTCACGCCTTCAGCTTTTGAAAATGACACAACAAAATATATTTGGAAATGATTAGTTTTAGCCCGAAGAAGTAAAGAAATGGTTAATGTTTATTAAATTGGCCTTGTGTCAAACATAACCAAACTTCCTACAATTTACAGGTTTTATCCACAATTATCACAAGGTTATCAGAAATTGTATTTGTGGAAAAATAAAAGTATACCTTACAGGTGAAGAGGTTCATCCCTTGTTCCCTGTTTAGGATGTGGTTTCCGGCTTTCTCTTTTCCAATCTTTTCACTCTTTTCTTTTTTTTCAATTGGAGTGTATAGATTAAACTATCGACCGGTTCACACTCCACCCACGTCTATTGAACAGGTGAAGAGGCTCATCCCTTGTTCCCTGTTTAGGATGTGGTTTCCGGCTTTCTCTTTTCCAATCTTTTCACTCTTTTCTTTTTTTTTCAATTGGAGTGTATAGATTAAACTATCGACCGGTTCACACTCCACCCACGTCTATTGAACAGGTGAAGAGGCTCATCCCTTGTTCCCTGTTTAGGATGTGGTTTCCGGCTTTCTCTTTTCCAATCTTTTCACTCTTTTCTTTTTTTTTCAATTGGAGTGTATAGATTAAACTATCGACCGGTTCACACTCCACCCACGTCTATTGAACAGGTGTAGAGGCTCATCCCTGTTCCCCGTTTAGGATGTGGTTTCCGGCTTTCTTTTCCAATCTTTTCACTCTTTTCTTTTTTTTTTCAATTGGAGTGTATAGATTAAACTATCGACCGGTTCACACTCCACCCACGTCTATTGAACAGGTGAAGAGGCTCATCCCTTGTTCCCTGTTTAGGATGTGGTTTCCGGCTTTTCTTTCCAATCTTTTCACTCTTTTCTTTTTTTTTTCAATTGGAGTGTATAGATTAAACTATCGACTTGTCTACACTCCACTCCACGTCTAATGAACAGGTGAAGAGGCTCCTCGTTCCCTGTTTAGGATGTGGTTTCCGGCTTTCTTTCCAATCTTTTCACTTTTCTTTTTTTTTTTCAATTGAGTGTATAGATTAAACTATAGACCGGTTCACACTCCACTCCACGTCTAATGAACAGGTGAAGAGGCTCATCCCTTGTTCCCTGTTTAGGATGTGGTTTCCGGCTTCTCTTTTCCAATCTTTCACTCTTTTCTTTTTTTCTCAATTGGAGGTATAGATTAAACTATCGACTGGTTCACACTCCACCCACGTCTACTGAACAGGTGAAGAGGCTCATCCCTTGTTCCCTGTTTAGGATGTGGTTTCCGGCTTTCTCTTTTCCAATCTTTTCACTCTTTCTTTTCAATTGGAGTGTATAGATTAAACGACCGTTCACACTCCACCCACGTTTATTGAACAGGTGAAGAGGCTCATCCCTTGTTCCCTGTTTAGGATGTGGTTTCCGGCTTTCTCTTTTCCAATCTTTTCACTTTTCTTTTTTTTTCAATTGGAGTGTATAGATTAAACTATCGACCGGTTCACACTCCACCCACGTCTACTGAACAGGTGAAGAGGCTCATCCTTGTTCCCTGTTTAGGATGTGTTTCCGGCTTTCTTTTCCAATCTTTTCACTCTTTTCTTTTTTTTTTCAATTGAGTGTATAGATTAAACTATCGGTTCATACCCACCCACGTCTATTGAACAGGTGAAGAGGCTCATCCCTTTGTTCCTGTTTAGGATGTGGTTTCCGGCTTCTTCTTTCCAATCTTTTTCACTCTTTTCTTTTTTTTTCAATTGGAGTGTATAGATTAAACTATCGACCGGTTCACACTCCACCCACGTCTACTGAACAGGTGAAGAGGCTCATCCCTTGTTCCTTGTTTAGGATGTGGTTTCCGGCTTTCTTTTCCAATCTTTTTCACTTCTTTTCTCTTTTTTTTTTCAATTGGAGCGTATAGATTAAACTATCGACTGGTTCACACTCCACCCACGTTTATTGAACAGGTGAAGAGGCTCATCCCTTGTTCCCTGTTTAGGATGTGGTTTCCGGCTTTCTCTTTCCAATCTTTTCACTCTTTTCTTTTTTTTCAATTGGAGTGTATAGATTAAACTATCGACTGGTTCACACTCCACCCACGTCTATTGAACAGGTGAAGAGGCTCATCCTTGTTCCCTGTTTAGGATGTGGTTTCCGGCTTTCTCTTTTCCAATCTTTTCACTCTTTTTCTTTTTTTTTCAATTGGAGGTATAGATTAAACTATCGACCAGTTCACACTCCACCCACGTCTAGTCGAACAGTGAAGAGGCTCATCCCTTGTTCGTTTAGATGTGGGTTTCCGGCTTTCTCTTTTCCAATCTTTTTTCACTCTTTTCTTTTTTTTCAATTGGAGTGTATAGATTAAACTATCGACCAGTTCACACTCCACCCACGTCTATTGAACAGGTGAAGAGGCTCATCCTTTGTTCCCTCGTTGTTTAGGATGTGGTTTCCGGCTTTCTCTTTTCCAATCTTTTCACTCTTTTCTTTTTTTTGAATTGGAGTGTATAGATTAAACTATCGAATCGGTTCACACTCCACCCACGTTTATTGAACAGGTGAAGAGGCTCATCCCTTGGTTCCCTGTTTAGGATGTGGTTTCCGGCTTTCTCTTTTCCAATCTTTTCACTCTTTTCTTTTTTTTTTCAATTGAGTGTATAGATTAAACTATCGACCGGTTCACACTCCACCCACGTCTATTGAACAGGTGAAGAGGCTCATCCTTGTTCCCTGTTTAGGATGTGGTTTCCGGCTTTCTCTTTTCCAATCTTTTTCACTCTTTTCTTTTTTTCAATTGAGTGTGTTGCATTAAACTATAAACCGGTTCACACTCCACCCACGTCTAATGAACAGGTGAAGAGGCTCATCCCTTGTTCCCTGTTTAGGATGTGGTTTCCGGCTTTCTCTTTTCCAATCTTTTCACTCTTTTCTTTTTTTTTCAATTGGAGTGTATAGATTAAACTATCGACCGGTTCACACTCCACCCACGTCTATTGAACAGGTGAAGAGGCTCATCCCTTGTTCCCTGTTTAGGATGTGGTTTCCGGCTTTCTCTTTTCTAATCTTTTCACCTTGTTCCCTGTTTAGGATGTGGTTTCCGGCTCTCTCTTTTCCAATCTTTTCACTCTTACGTATCCCCCTGCGCATCAGTGGCGTTACCGCCTTGCTTGGGGTGATATGATTAAAAAAGATGTTTAAAAATAAATTTATTAATAGAAAAGAATAACATGAATTGGTAGAAGTTAAAAGTTCAATGAGAAACAATATTAAGAGTTCGTCTTAATGCATGAGCATTATCGTTGGGTAGGAATGTATTTGAAGTATTGGATCAGTCTTAATGGTTTCCGTTCGGTTATCATGTATAAAAAAGGACAGACGGGTGAACGATGAAGAGGAAAGAGGTGAGATAGAAAGCGAGAGGTAATAATAGTGATCGTTTTGACATTTGTCAAGGATACGTGTTAATTACGCTCGTCATCTTCTCTCTGGCGACAGTCGAATTTGTTCCGTCTTTTATTTCATTTGTGGGGCTCGAAATGTGATTCTGGATTTTTCATTGGACGACAAACAAACTTCGCGTCGGCTCGCGAAAAGTATCCGTAAAATAATTTGTTTCTGATAATTGAAGATTATTTAAATTTTGTTTTTAGATGCTTCCTAGTTTTCTATTTTCCAAAAAAACATTTCACATTAAAGCGTTTTGTTTTGGATTCGCTTTTGGGTGTGTGCTAAGCAAGGTTTTGTAATTCGATTTTTTTTTCTAATAAAATTAATGAGTCAGTGCTTAGCATTTTAATTTTAAATCTAGATCATGGATATGGAAAAATATTTTGACTAATATGAATTCTGTTGAAAATTTTCAGTCTATCTTTTTGTAGAACCAGACTTATGTTGCACCATGTATTTTCAAAATGTTTGAGGAGATGACCCAGAATTCACTGCCGAATAGGACAACTGATAATACGTAACAGTTCAGTACTCTATGCTTGTTTTCTGTTGTTTTAAGTCTCTTCTTCATCGACGAAAAGATTGTCCAGCATTTATTGTCATATACAAAAGCTAATTTTACATAACCCTTCAGTACTCTTTTTCTTTTTAAAAAGAGTCAGCTCTTATCTTATTGGTCATCATTAGAATTGCCGAAGTTATAGGTACCTCCAAAAAATCGGTGCAAAAACAGATTCATATGAAGGAAAAAAGCCCCAAACTAAAGAAAAACAAAGTTTTATCCATCGAATGTTTATGTTACCATTAAGAGAATAGTTCTTAGTATTTTTTAATTATTTTAAAACTTTTTTAATTCTTTCTAACACGTTCGAAATTTTAATAGAAAATCTTGTTTTTCTTTCTTCCGTGAGTGACATAAATTTTTACAATTTTCAGCAATTCACACTCCACCCACGTCTATTGAGCAGGTTAAGAGGCTCATCCCTTATTCCCTGTTTAGGATGTGGTTTCCAGCTTTCTCTTTTCCAATCTTCTCACTTTGTTTTTTTTTTTTAATTTTTTTTAAATTTAAAAAAAATTTTTTTTTCAATTGGAGTAGATAGATCTATCTATCGCCCGGTTCACACTCCTCCTACGTCTATTGAACAGGTTAAGAGGCTCGTCCCTTGTTCCCTGTTTAGGATGTGGTTTCTGGCTTTCTCTTTTCCAATCTTCTCACTTTGTTTCTTTTTTTTTAATTTTTTTCATTTGGAGTAGATAAATCTATCTATCGCCCGGTTCACACTCCACCCACGTCTATTGAACAGGTTAAGAGGCTCGTCCCTTGTTCCCTGTTTAGGATGTGGTTTCCGGCTTTCTCCTTTCCAATCTTTTCACTATTGCGTAGCCTCCTGCACATCAGTGGCGTTACCGCCTTGCTCGGTGTGATACTATTAAAAAAAAATATATATAATATTTTATAGCATTGTAGCCATATGTTTGAAATGAATAAATAAAAATTTTATCGTACATTTTAGACAGTCAGTTAAGTGCCAAACGTGAAACACGCTTGGGCGATCATGTCTCGAAAGAGACCTGACTGACTGGGCAGAAAAATATCCCGCAGTAGGTTGCCATTGCTTTCTGCGGTATATTGGTTGCCAGCCAAGGCTATAGAACCCAATCTGTCCTACTATTTAACCCATAACTGGAGGGAAGAGACGGATTAATACCTTTCCCAAGGGTATTTGTACATAAGTGACTGCAATGGATTCAACTGGAATTCGAACTCGGCTCCCCAGTTTCTCGTTCCGAGCCGATATCCACTGTACCACAACGCACATCCTTTTAGACAGTAAGCAAGTAATACTAGTTTCAAGTCGGATAAAAGTAAGTTTAAATTTGGTAATTTTAATAAAATAATGTTTCAGCAGGTTATATTTTATTTTTGCAAGATTTTTTAAAACCGAGAAGTGACTACCTTTACAAAATGTGTCGATCGATGAAAAATGGCCGAAAAATCGGCAAACGTATGCAAGACACATTTTTTGCCGCTGAAAGACACATTAGTTTGGAAATTCTTGCAAAAATAAAATAATGGTCGGATTTTGATCAAAGTTTCAGGACTTATTCATAATTGAGTGAAATAATTTTTGCAATAATTATTTTCAGAATATTTTTTTTAATCATCTCACCCCAAGCAAGGCGGTAACGCCACTGAAGCACAGGGGGGCTACGTAAGAGTGAAACGTTTGGAAAAGAGAAAGCCGGAAACCACATCCTAAACAGGAAACAAGGGAAGATCCTCTTCACCTGTTCAATAGACGTGGGTGGAGTATGAACCGGGCGATAGTTTAGTCTATATACTCCAATTAAAAATTTTTTTCACATATGTTTCCCATCCCACCAATTAATTTCCGGTAATGTCTAGAAATTCGCTATCATTTTTCCATAAACCTCATATTAATTACATTCAGGTGTCATTGGGGAATGCTAATCAACTGTCTTTTGTTCTTCAAAATTATCCCATTTTTTAGAAAATCTGCTCCGAATTGCAAAAAGAGAAATGCAATAAAACTAAGCCATTTTTTTTTATTTAGATAAACTTTTAATTGTTTTTATAAACAAGAAGAATTAAGAACATCATTGTCTGAAAAGAAACATTTTTTCAATGAATAATGAATTTTTTGCAACAATTGTTTTCATTTTTATTATTTTTTTATTTTAACAATTTATAAAGTTTCAAAATTATTTTAAAATTTCCTCCTTCATTGTTAACGCTCGGGTGTTAAATTAATGCGTGACGACTATATTTACTAATCGAAAATTGACAAGCTTAACACAAATGAGGATGTGGTACAGTGGATATCGGCTCGGAACGAGAAACCCGGGAGCCGAGTTCGAATTCCAGTTGAATCCATTGTATTCACTTTCACGCAAATACCCTTGGGAAAGGTATTAATCCGTCTCTTCCTTCCAGTTATGGGTTAAATAGCAGGACAGACTCGGTTCTATAGCCTTGGTCGGAAACCAGTCTACCGCAGAAAGCAATGGCAACCTACTGCGGGATAATCTTCTGCCCAGTCAGTCATGTCTCTTTCGAGACATGATCGCCCAAGCGTGTATCACGTATGGCACTTAACTGACTGAATACAAATGATTTAGCGAATAGATTTTTTAAATTTAAAATTAAATTTAATTGTGTACATGCTAATTACCCGTATTTTATTTGTTCGGGTGCCCGTATGTGACATTCATCATTAAAAGGTCACATGATTCAAGTGTTGTCCCCTTTACAGAAAAAAGCTTCCCTATAATGAACATTTGTATTTAGTGCCCAATTCTTTTCATTTCCTCGTGTTTCTGAATCCCCCAACAACAGGCTTCCCAATTCCCGCTTTCAAAATTTAAAGTAATTTACTTCCTAGTTTCATCATCTTTTACATTAACTGTGAATGTAGGTACCTTTCAAAAATCGGAAAAGCTTTTCTTTTTCTATTTTTATAACTCGTGTTTGGTCTGTTTTTGTTGTTCATTTCAATAGCCTTTTTGCTAATCCTACCATTGAAATTATAAATTCTTTAGTGTTAAATTCCTATTCAGTATTTCATAAATTGAGTTAGCTTGGTTATTTTAATTTCAGTATTTCTTATTAAATTGTAAAATTATTTTAAAAATAAGTTTTATATTTCTTTAATTTTTATTTATTCAGAAAGCAATATCAAACATATGGCTACAATACTAAAAAATATTATATAATTACTGAAAATATAATGGTAAATTTTTATTTTTACTATGTAGTAAAAAACCAAATATCGAAACAATTACATACAATTATGTCATGTTTGGACGCCATACTTAGCGTTTTTGACGGTTTCCAGTTGTCATTAACTCATTCGTCACCTCAGATGACCCTGATAAGAGGATTACCGTGATCAAGAAACTCTTTTTATCGTACATTTTAGACAGTAAGCAAGTAATACTAGTTTAAAGTCAGATAAAAGTAAGTTTAAATTTGGTAATTTTAATAAAATAATGTTTCAGCGGTGCATAGTTTATTTTTGCAAATTTTTTTAAAACCGAGAACTAGCTACTGTTTACAAATTGATCGATGAAAAATGGCCGAATAATCGAATTTTTTTTAAAAACAAAAACATTTTAGATTCCAGTCAATATAATTTCGGTTTGAAATACAGCAGATTATTTTACTTACTGGAATGATCAAATTTAATCTATTGGCTTTTAATTAAAGCTAAAATTAAAATTTCAAGAAAATTTTTATTTTTAAAAATTCAATTTAAATTTAGGTACCGGAAAATTATTACTTATAATTTGTATGAGGTTGCTTGACAACCAACAAAAGGTGAATTAATTTAGAAACATATGAGAACTGTTCTGAAGGAAAATGAATTATACCTATACACACATAGTTATAGACAAAGAGGTAGCCAACTCTCCATCACTTTTATATATGCATTCTCACTCCTATTCACACACACACACACACACACACACACACACACACACACACACACACATATGTATGTATGTATATGTATTAATATTTATTCTTTCAACTGATCACATGAAATTAGTCCTTAATATCAAACATTAACATCAATCTGCATATCTCTAAACTACCGTGTTTAACATATATATATGCTAAACGCAAACTCTTTCACACACGCAAACAAGCACGCACATATATATTTGTGTGTGTGTGCGTGCGTGTGTAAATATTTACAAAGAAAATATTTTCTTAAGGCAAAGATATATAGGCATGTACCAATTCATGCAAGTGTGTGTGGGGGGTGGGGGTTGTAAACAGTCAAATAATTACGGGAAAAGAATGACGTACTAAAGATACTGCCAGAATGTTGTAAAGAAGAAACAAGAAAGATAAGAAAATAGACAGAAATATATAAAAAATGGACAGATCTGATATAGATAGATAGATAGATAGATAGATAGATAGATAGATAGATAGATCTGAACAGGCTGAGATAGATAGATAGATAGATAGATAGATAGATAGATAGATAGATAGATAGATAGATAGATTTGAACGGAGCTGAGATAGATAGATAGATAGATAGATAGATAGATAGATAGATAGATAGATAGATAGATAGATAGATAGATCTGAACAGGCTGAGATAGATAGATAGATAGATAGATAGATAGATAGATAGATAGATAGATAGATCTAAACAGGCTGAGATAGATAGATAGATAGATAGATCTAAACAGGCTGAAATAGATAGATAGATAGATAGATAGATAGATAGATAGATAGATAGATAGATAGATCTAAACAGGCTGAGATAGATAGATAGATAGATAGATAGATAGATAGATAGATAGATAGATAAAGGTGTGAGATAGATAGATAGATAGATAGATAGATAGATAGATAGATAGATAGATAAAGAAAGGTGTGAGATAGATAGATAGATAGATAGATAGATAGATAGATAGATAGATAGATAGATAAAGAAAGGTGTGAGATAGATAGATAGATAGATAGATAGATAGATAGATAGATAGATAGATGATTAGATAGATAGATAGATAGATAGATAGATAGATAGATAGATAGATAGATTGACGTAGGCACGAATGGACTAAAATAGCTCTATGTCTGTGCATATATAAAATAAATAAAAGTTAATGTTATCTTTGAATCTCGTGACTAAGAAAAATAGAGGGAATTATTTTCTTGTACATATACAAACAAATTTAATAACCTTTTAAGATAAGCAAATTGATTTGCCGACTCCAAGTTGACGCCAATTTGAAATTATTAACTTCTGTTGAGCATAAGTCATTAAGAAAATATTCTCCTTATAAATCATTGGCCTTTTTGGTTAGGTTAACGATGTGGGTAGCAGGTTTTTTATTTATTTATTTTTTATATTTATATATATATATATATATATATATATATATATAGTTTTTAAATTTATTTATTTGTTTTACATAGTTTTTAGGTGTGTAATTCACTGAATCTACATTGTGTTGCAGTGGATATCGACTCGGAACGACAAATCGGTGAGACGAGTTCGAATTCCAATTCAATTCCTTGCATTCACTTACACACAAATACCCTTGGGAAAGCTATTAATCCGCCTCTTCCCCCCAGTTCTGGGTTAAATAATAGGACAGATTGGGTTCTATAGCCTTGGCTGGCAACCAGGCTACCGCAGAAGGCAATGGCAACCTCCTGCAGGATAATATTCTGCTCAGTCAGTCACGTCTCTTTCGGGACATGATCACCCAAAGCCTGTACTACGTATGGGACTTTACTGACTGACTAAATATAATTGTTGGAATCATGATAAAGGCTTCTACTGGTCATAAAGTGGGGGATCGGTTTTCTATTGTAATGAAGTAATAAAATGAACCTCCACTAATCACTACCTAATAATATAATACATCTCTTCTACATTCAGCTATAAGTCAAGTAACAGGACAGATTTGGTTCTATAGCCATGGCTGGCAAACAATCAACCGCAGAAAGCAATGTCAACCTACTACGGGATAATCTCCTGCCCAGTCAGTCATGTCTCCCTTTTGAGACATGATCGCCCAAAGCATGTATTATGTATGGCACTTAACTGATTTACTGAATATAATAGTTGGAATCATGATTAAGGCTTCTACTGGTCATAAAGTGGGGGATCGGTTTTCTATTGTTCAGAAATAATAAATTGATCCCCCACTAATTACTATTTAATAATATAATACATCTCTTCTACCTCTAGCTGTTAGTCGAATAACAGGACAGATTGGGTTTTATAGCCATGGCTGGCAACCAGTCTAACGCAAAAATCAATGGCAACCTACTGCGGGATAACCTTCTGCCCAGTCAGTCATGTCTCTTTCGAGACATGATCGCCCAAAGCGTGTATCACGTATGGCACTTAACTGACTCATTTGGCAGTGAATGCAGAGCAATATCCTCAAAGATGAAGAAGGGACTGAATATGTGATTTGCGACAATTTCTTTTTTTAGAGAAAACGGAAACAAAAAGATACACATAATTAACATCAGAAAAAAAACAGTTAAAATTTCTAGGGCGTAGAATGAGAAAAGTGGGCTTGGAAAATCTGATACTCACAAGACAGACTAACGGCAAAAGAGAAGAAAAGTACGCATAAACTACTTATCGTAGTTGAGTAACTGGTGATTTTCTAAGTGAGGCTTAGATGTGGCACAAGGCTGAAAATATGGGGCGCCCAATGTGAATTAAACTCACTATTCTGTTGTAACTGATTTAGTGGGACAAACTTGATAACCATTATACCACATTCCGGTAAACTGAAACACGTTTTAGGAGAGATAACAAAAAGACAAAATTTATTAGAAGCTACAAAGGATTGGAAATTGTGGAGAGCCATGACCACCAGCATCCAGATTGAAGAAAGGGGACGAAAAGAACGATGAACTCAATGAGCTGAAGTTAGAAATGGACAAATAACTCTGGAAAACAAAAATCGGGTATGAAAGACGCAAGACGAGAGAATGAGTTTGAGTTTTGTTTGATGGCATATTTTATTGTTTTTTATTTTAGAAAACTGAAAATGTCTTCTCGTTTTGTATTCAAAATTGTTTTACTGAGAAGAATTATTTTTTGTCTTCAAAAATGTATTATGCTAATAATTAATTCTTCAAAAGTGTATTGTTGGTATTATTTTTCCTTCAAAAATGTATATTTTTCTACAAAAGTCTATTTCCATGTATAAACGTGTATTTTTCCATGTGTATTTTTCCATGTATAAAAGTGTATTTTTATACTTTTCATAGTCTTTTGACACCAGGTTTAGGGAATAACTATTTGTTTATTTATATTTTAAATATATTTGTTTTATTTTTATTCTTTCTTTATAAACAATTTATAAAATTTTTCTTTTTTATTGAATATGAGTTTGAGTTTTGTTTAACGGGATATCAACCTCTGTGGGTTATTTAATACCAAAAAGGTGGAATTTTAAAGTTTTTTAATGTTCGATTATAGTGAAACGGTTGATTTAATCAGATGTTGAAGAAAATGTTTTGTTTTTATTCTTTTTTATTTTAGAAAACTGAAAATATCTTCTCGTTTTGTATTCAAAAAGTGTTCTGCTGAGAATTTTTTTCCTTCAAAAATGTTTTTGTGAATAATTTTTCCTTCAAAAATGTATACAACAGAAATCAAAGAAATAATAATAATAATAAGAAGAAGAAGAAGAAGAAGAAGCTTCTTTCTAAGCATAAGATGCATCATCAAAAGGTTGATGTAGACCGTCTATACATACCCCGTAAAGAAGATGGAAGAGGTCTTATTCAGCTAGAATTTTCAAACAAGACAACAACTATTGACTTACTAACATACATAGAAACAACAAAGAACTGGATGATACAATTAGTCAAACAACATGAAAATAGAAAGAAAAAATATTCAATAATAAAAGAAGGCAGTAAATACAAACACGATTTACATTTAGGAGATTCTGTAGAAAAACAAAACAGAAGCCAAGAACCAACTATTGCGGCAAAAAATATGAAAATGAAAGCCAAAGATAAAGCTCTTGAACAGATGAAACAACGCTGGCAAGACAAAACTCTGCATTGCCAATATCCAGAACGTGCCAATAAATCCAATGTTGATGAAGTTAATACTCATCGATGGTTACGTATCTGGATTAAAGTCTGACACTGAAAGCTTTATTCTTGCAGTCTTTTAACTAGGAACTTTCAAGCAAATATTATACATAAAAAGGTGGATCCAAAATGCAGATTCTGTGATAAATATCAAGAAACAATAGACCATCTAATCTCAGGATGTTTTGTACTTGCCCCAAATGAATATAAAAATCGTCACAATAGAGTGGGGCAATATTTCCATTGGACAATGTGCAAACACTATGGAAAATATGTAAGCAAACACTGGTACAAACATCACCCAGCACCGGTTACAGAAATAGATGTCACCATTCTATGGGATTACACCACCTACACAGACAGGAAAATTGTAGCAAATAGACCGGACATTATTGTTAAAAATCAGAAAGAAAAAACTTGCCTATTAATTGGTATGGCTTGTCTAGTGGATTGTAACATAGCAACCAAGGAATTCGAAAAACTGTAAAAATATAAAGACCGGGAAATTGAAATTGAAAAAGTGTGGAAATTGCAAACAAGAGTTGTGCCAGTGATAGTAGGTGCACTTGGAATGATAAAAAATGGAACAAAACAACACATTGAAAGAATCCTTGGAAACCCCAGCTTAAAAGATATACAAAAAGTTGTCTTGTTACGTACAGCCCATACACTAAGGAGAACTTTGTCTATGTAACGCTTGGGATGTTAGTGGGGACAGAAAAAAAAAAAAAAAAAGAAATGGAGCCATAAAAACACACCACGCCCTGCCTTAGGTCTTCCCGCAGACTTGGTAGGTAGTGCGACCAAAGCCGAAATCAAAATAGGATGAAAAATTACAAAATGATAATAATAATAATATAACCAAGGAATTTGAAAAACTGTCAAAATATGAAGACCTGGAAATTGAAATAGAAAAAATGTGGAAATTGAAAACAAGAATCGTACCAGTGATAGTAGGTGCACTTGGAATGATAAAAAATGGAACAAAACAACACATTGAAAGAATCCTTGGAAACCCCAGCTTAAGAGATATACAAAAATTGTCTAATTAAGTACAGCCCACACACTAAGGAGAACTTTGTCTATGAAAATGCTTGGGATGTTAGGGAACATAGAAAAAATATGAAATGGAGCCATAAGATTACACCAGACATGCCTTACGTCTTCCTGCAGACTTGGTAGATAGTGCGACCATAGCAGAAATCGAAATATGATTAAAAATGGCAACATAATAATAATAATAATAATAATAATAATAATAATACAAACAGATTCTTATGAATTTATTGTCCACGGAACCAAAAAAAAAAGTGATCCAAAATGGATAATATTCATGTTATTCTATAATTTTATCCACCTAGGGGTCCTTGGCAAAATCCAACGGAGAATCTGTAAATGTGATCGAACCCGATCGGATACAGTTACTTTCTCACTGACGCAATGTGGCTTCCCTGTGTCTCTTCTACAAACACTTTCACGGATTCTGCTCCGATGAACTTAGCTCACTGGTATCCCCTATATATGAATTTCCTCAAGCCACAAGATTAGCAACTAGGTCTCTTTTACTGTAAAACCGATTAATTGTAAACGCAAATTCTACTCCAGCAGCTTTTTTTCTCGCACTTCCCGTCAGTGGAATTCCCTTCCACTTACTTGCTTTCCCGACGGCTACAATTTTTAAGAATTCATATGTAAAGTCAATAGTCATATCCTGTTTCACTAACTTACATCCTCTCTCTCTCTCATGCTTTTTTCCCCATCCACCTCACTCTCATCAGTATTCTCTTCCCTCTCATACTCTCTTCCTGATACCCCTTATAACCTGTCACTTTTTCTCATAACTTACCTCCTATGTAACCCCCTGCACAACAGTGGCAGTAAAATGTCTTGCTTGGGGCAATATGATTATAAAAAAAATTCTATACAATTATAATGTGGATATAAAGTGGGGGATCAATTATACAGTACAATCAATATATAAACTAATCCCTCACTTTATGGCCACAGTCATCCTTAATCTTAGCCACTTCCTGACACCCCTTATAACCTGTCACTTTTTCTCACAACTTACCTCCTATGTAACCCCCTGCACAACAGTGGCAGTAAAATGCCTTGCTTGGGGCCACACCATTATAAAAAAAACCTACATGGGATATTTAATGCCAAAAAAGGTGGGGGTTTAAAGTATTTTTTTAATGTTCGGTTATAGTGAGATGGTTGATTTAGTCAGATTTTAATGTGATTTTTTTTTTTATTCTTTTTTATTTTAGAAATCTGAAAATGTCTTCGAGTTTTGTATTCAAAAATGTTTTGGTGCGAATATTTTTTTCTTCAAAGATGTATTGTTCGTAATATTTTTTCTTCAGAATTGTATATTTTTCTATAAAAGTCTAATTCTTATTCATATATTTTTATAAAAGCGTATTTTTTATACTTTCATAGTGTTTTGACCCCAGTTTGGGGGTTAACTATTTACCCATAGCTGGGACTCAGGTGCTACCACTCCGGGTCAGGGTGGAATTGGGAAATACAGCAATTAAGCGGTGTTTCCATGCTCCTCACAACCTCCTAATTGCTGCCGGATGCAGTTTACCGTCATGCCCAGGACCAACGAGGGAATGTAGAAGAGAAATGAAGAGATAGGGAAGAAAAATGAATGAAAGTTGGAGGAATGAGATTAGGGAAAAACATGGAACAGGACAACAAAAAAGAACAGAGAAGGAAAACGAAGAGAGAGGAGAAGCAAGGGGAATGGGGATAGGAAAATAATGTAATTAAAATGAGAGGAAAGAAGGATGAAGAAATAAGAAAGTGGGAGGAGTGACAGAGGAAATATGAGACAAGAAAAAGAAAGAGAGGAGGAGTAAATGGCTTGAGGTGAAGAAGCAAAAAGGGAAAAAGGCTCAGAAAAAGTACAAAAAAGGAAAAAGAAGAAAAAAGAAAGAAAAGAAAAAGAAAGAAAAAATATCTATCTAATCTAAACTTATTTATAAATGGAATTTTTTTCTCTGTGTGTGTGTGTGTGTGTGTGTGTGTGTGTGTGTGTGTGTGTGTCTGTGCGTGTGTGTCCGTTACCTATAGACTCCGAAACGGCTGAACCGATTTTCTCGAACATTTACACAGTTGTACTATAAGCGTCTGCGAGTATTCTTAGCTAGGTTTTTAGTCGAGGTACCCCCGATAAATATCGAAAATCGATAATCGAAAAAATCGGGTTATAGAAGGAGTGAAAAAAATACAGACATACAGGCAGATAAACAGACACACACACAAACATCTTGCCTTATATATATATATATATATATATATTATCTATTTTCTGCTCTATTGTAAGAACTGCAATCTTGAATATCGTTTCTTATGTCTTTGTCTATGAGTGTATCAAATTTGATTAAAATCGGACCACTCATTCTATTACACGATTTTTTCAATTGTCGATTATCGATATTTATCGGTGGTAACTCGACACAAAATCTAGCTAAGAAGACTCGCAGACGCTTATAGTACAACTGTGTCAATTTTCAAGAAAATCGGTTCAGCTGTTTTGGAGTCTATAGGTAACACACACACACACACACACACACACACACACACACACACACACACACACACATAAGTTCCATTTATAAATAAGTTTAGATATTGAAGTCTTAACTTTCTTTAACATTTTTTAGGATTTTATTATTATTTATTTCAGTTATGAGGGAGTGATCAAACCTTAACAGAAAAATGAATGGATAGGTATTATTTTACATTTTTAGTTTCTTTCGTCTGGAAATTTTGAAAGTTATACTTTTAAGGACATCGATTATCAGCTTGCTCAAGATACCAGAGACCCTAGGGTCGTTCTAACTAGTCCGGACCAGGTTAGACCTGGGAACAACAGCGGTTTAAGAGGGGGTTTTTCTTGAACTTCCAAACTTTATCGTCATACTCAGAAATCTTTATTCTTGTAGTATAGCAACATTGTGACCAATCGGACATTAGAAACATCTGCTTTTTTTTAAAATTATTTTTTGTTTCAACATTTATTTGCGTTCTTGATATGGGGATTTTCCAAGGGCCGCTTAGATGTGGCACAAGGTAGAAAATAGGAAGCATCATGTGAGGATCGAACTCAGTACTCAGTCTTTATTTGTTTTAGTGAGATATCCACCCACGTCTGTTGAACAGGTGAAGAGGCTCATCCCTTGTTTCCTGTTTAGGATGTGGTTTCCGGCTTTCTCTTTTCCAATCTTTTCACTCCTTTTTCTTTTTTTTTTATTTCCAATTGGAGTAGATAGACTAAACTATCGCCCGGTTCACACACCACCCACGTCGATTGAACAGGTGAAGAGGCTCATCCCTTGTTTCCTGTTTAGGATGTGGTTTCCGGCTTTCTCTTTTCCAATCTTTTCACTCCTTTTTCTTTTTTTTAATTTCCAATTGGAGTAGATAGACTAAACTATCGCCCGGTTCACACACCACCCACGTCGATTGAACAGGTGAAGAGGCTCATCCCTTGTTTCCTGTTTAGGATGTGGTTTCCGGCTTTCTCTTTTCCATTTTTTTTTACCCTTACGTAGCCCCTTGCGCATCAGTGGCGTTATCGCCTTGCTTGGGGTGATATGATTAAAAAAGAAAAAAAAAAGAAAAAAAGCATGCTAACCATTACACCACGTCGAAGTGTCCCGGATTCGCCCCACTCCCCTACTGGAGCGTGTTGTCGTACAAGGTCAGTTTTTAACGTGGGGAAGATCAGCGCGTACACTCAGGACACTGGTCAAAGACACCACTTATGCGGTAGGCTTAGCTGGTCATTGCTTTCCAAACTTATACACCCGCCACCATTTGGCGAGTGCTGCATGCGGTGGGAGAGCAGAAGCTGAGAACATATACTATACTTTTGATTTACCCTACTCCCTCACTAGAGCGAGTTGTGACACAAGGTCAGTTTTTAACGTGGGGAACCTGAGCGCGTACGCCCAGGCCATTGGTCAAAGATTACCCAGCCATCGCTTATGCGGTAACTGGGTACAAAGCTGGTCTTAGCTGGTCATTGCTTCCAAACCCGGCTGGTGAGCAGGCAGTGAGAATCTAAGAACATATACTATACTTTTGATTTACCCTACTCCCCCACTGGAGCAAGTTGTGACACAAGGTCAGTTTTTAACGTGGGGAACCTGAGCGCGTACGCCCAGGCCATTGGTCAAAGATTACCCAGCCCTCGCTTATGCGGTAACTGGGTACAAAGCTGGTCTTAGCCGGTCATTTCTTGTCAAAACTGGTCAAAAGCTCGTCTTAGCTGGTCATTGTTTCCCGGCCGGCGAGTACACTTTGATCCTGCCCACCGGGCCAAGAAGGACTCAAGGTGATTTTTAACCGCAGCTTAGATGTGGCACAACCTATTAGTAAGAATCGAACTTACTACTCAATTGTAACGATACTAGCGAGATAAGCTCGCTAACCATTACACCAAAACCTAGGGTTTTGATAGACTTTCACCTTGAAGTCCAGGCTGAAATGAAATATTTATTATTATTATTATGTCATTTTTCATCATATTTCGATTTCTGCTTTGGTCTCACTACCAACCAAGTCTGCGGGGAGACCTAAGGCAGGTAGTGGCGTGTTGTTATGGCTCCATTTCATGTTTTTCTATCTTCCCTATCATCCCCAGCATTACATAGATAAAGTTTTCCTTAGTGTGTGGGCTGTACTTAATAAGACAATTTTTTGTATATCTCTTCAGCTGGGGTTTCCAGGGATTCTTTCAATGTGTTGTTTTGTTCTATTTTTTATCATTCCAAGTGCACCTACTATCACTGGCACAACTCTTGTTTTCAATTTCCACATTTTTTCTATTTCAATTTCCAGGTCTTTATATTTTGACAGTTTTTCAGTTTTCCTTGATTGCTATGTTACAATCCGCTGGACAAGCCATATCAATTAATAGACAAGTTTTCTCCTTCTGGTTTTTAACAATAATGTCTGGCCTGTTTGCTTCAATTTTTCTGTCTGTGTAGATGGTGTAATCCCATAGAATGGTTACATCTTCTATTTCTATTTATTATTATTATTATGTCATTTTTCATCATATTTAGATTTCTGCATTGGTCTCACTACCAACCAAGTCTGCGGGGAGACCTAAGGCAGGTAGTGGCGTGTTGTTATGACTCCATTTCATGTTTTTCTATCCTCCCTATCATCCCCAGCATTACATAGATAACGTTTTCCTTAGTGTGTGGGCTGTACTTAATAATACAATTTTTTGTATATCTCTTAAGCTGGGGTTTCCAGGGATTCTTTCAATGTGTTGTTTTGTTCCATTTTTTATCATTCCAAGTGCACCTACTATCACTGGCACAACTCTTGTTTTCAATTTCCACATTTTTTCTATTTCAATTTCCAGGTCTTTATATTTTGACAGTTTTTCAAATTCCTTGATTGCTATGTTACAATCCGCTGGACAAGCCATATCAATTAATAGACAAGTTTTCTCCTTCTGGTTTTTAACAATAATGTCTGGCCTGTTTGCTTCAATTTTTCTGTCTGTGTAGATGGTGTAATCCCATAGAATGGTTACATCTTCTATTTCTGTAACCGGTGCTGGATGATGTTCATACCAGTGTTTGTTTACAGCTTTTCCATAATGTTTGCACATTGCCCAATGTAAATATTGCCCAACTCTATCGTGGCGATTTTTATATTCGTTTGGGGCAAGCACAGAACAGCCTGAGATTAGGTGGTCTATTGTTTCTTGGTGTTTATCACAAAACCTGCATTTTGGATCCATATTATTATGCATAATATTTGCCTGAAAGTTTCTCGTGAAAAGACTTTGGTCTTGTGCTGCAAGTATAAATCCTTCAGTTTCAGACTTTAATCCAGATGCACGTAACCATCGATGAGTATTAACTTTGTCAACATTGGATTTATTGGCACGTACTGGGTATTGGCCATGCAGAGGTTTGTCTTGCCAGCGCTGTTTCATCTTTTCAAGAGCTTTATCTTTGGCTTTCATTTTCATATTTTTTGCCGCAATAGTTGGTTCTTGGCTACTGTTTTGCTTTTCTACAGAATCTACTAACTGTAATTCTTGTTTGTATTTACTGCCTTCTTTTATTATTGAATATTTTTTCTTTTTCTTTCTTTTCTTTCTTTCTTTCTTCATGTTGCCTTACTAATTGTATCATCCAATCCTTTGTTGTTTCTTTATTATTATTATTATTATTATTATTATTATTATTATTATTATTATTTTATTATGATATCTATTTTATCATTTTTGTTTTGTTTTATTTAATTATTTCATTTTAGATTTGCTTTATTTATCTATCATTTTATTAATTTATATATTTTATTTATCATTTTATTTTTATTTTTTTAATTTATGTTATTTTATGTTTTAATAATTCTGTGAGGGTCATTATTGACTTCACGTGCAACAGCGATGATCAAATTACTATTTTCGCTGGGTATCTCACATCCGTGGCCTTGTGTCAGACATAGTTAATTTTAAATAAATATTTGTTTTTTTTCAAATTAATAATACATGCAGATTTTACGAGATGTTGAATAATTATTTGGGTCCGGTTGAGAAATTTTCAGCATCCGCTCCGATATATATGTATGTGTGTGTGTGTGTGTGTGTGTGTGTGTGTGTGTGATAGATAGATAGATAGATAGATAGATAGATAGATAGATAGAGAGAGAGAGAGAGAGATGTTGAATAATTATTTGTGTCCGGATAAGAAATTTTCAGCATCCGCTCCTATATATATATATATATATATATATATATATATATTCATGTGTGTGTGTGTGTGTGTGTGAGCGCATGCGTTCGTAATAGATAGATAGATAGATAGAGAGAGAGAGAGAGAGAGAGAGAGAGAGAGATGTTGAATAATTATTTGGGTCCGGATGAGAAATTTTCAGCATTCGCTCCTGTACATACATATATATATATATATATATATATATATATATATCTGTGTGTGTGTGTGTGTGTGTGTGTGAGCGCATGCAGGCGTAATAGAAAGGTAGAGATAGAGAGAGAGAGCGGGAGAAAGAGAGACAGAGAGACAGTGACTTATCTACGGCCGTAATATCCGTGCGTTCTATTATATAAACAGTAAAAAACCAACGCCTTATTTTGTGACTACTATGAGTTTTTACCAATGCTACTACTGCTACTCAAAGAGTCCCCTCTTACTATTGCCATCGGCTCTCAGGGCTTGTGTTTTTTTTTTTTTTTTTTTTTTTTATCTTTTATTTCCTTCTTCCTGTCTTCGCCGCCGCCTCTCAGCCTGTTACACTTCAGCCAATGAACTTTTCTGATAATGGCAACGCCCATGTTAGCGCTAAGAATGCCTCCAATCCCTCCCACTTTGTATTCCCCGCTCCAATAAAATGACAGCCTCTCTCTACTCCGCCTTTTACCCCCTAAGTTTCCACTTCTTCACTATCAATAGTTTCTTCTTCTTTTATTTTTTCTTTCTTTCATTCGTTCATTTGTTTGTTTTTTCTTTCTTTCGTTCATTCATTCGTTCGTTTGTACTTTCTTTCGCTTATTCATTCATTCATTCATTTATTCCTTTGTTCTTTCTTTCATGATCTTCCGTTTGTTTATGCGTTGTTTCCTTTGTTAGCGCATTCATTAAATTAATTCGTTTGTACTTTCTTTCTTTTTTCTTTTTTCTTTCGCTTATTCATTCAATCTTTTATTCCTTTGTTCTTTCTTTCTTTCATCCGTTTGTTTGTTTATTCATATGTTATTTCCTTTGTTAGTTCATTCATGTATTCGTTTGTTCTTTCTTTCTCTCTCACTCTCTCTCTTTCTTTTTTCTTTCTTTCTTTCTTTCTTTCGCTCATTCATTCAATCTTTTATTCCTTTGTTCTTTCTTTCTTTCATCCGTTTGTTTGTTTATTCATATGTTATTTCCTTTGTTAGTTCATTCATTCATTCGTTTGTTTTTTCTTTCTTTCTCTCTCTTTCTTTTTTTCTTTCTTTCCTTCTTTCTGTCTTTCTTTCCTTCGCTTATTCATTCATTCTTTTATTCCTTTGTTCTTTCTTTCATCCGTTTGTTTGTTTATTCATTTGTTTTTTCTTTTGTTAGTTCATTCATTCATTCGTTTATTCTTTCTTCCGTTCGTTTATTCTTTCTTTCTTTCGTTCGTTTGTTCGTTTGTTCGTTCTTAAATTTCATTCTCTAATTACACCATTCTTGTTGATGTCATTCTCTTTCTTTTTTTTTCTTTTCCAGCATGCTTTCTTCTTTTAGTCTTTTCCACTCTGTTTTCTATTTTTTCTTTCCATCTTACTCACTCTCTTTTACACACTCACTCTCTCTCTCTCTCTCTCTCACTCTTTCTTATTCTTTTTTATTTACTCTTTATCTCCCTTGATTCACTTGGGTAAATTCTCTCCTCGTTTTCGTTATTCATTTTATTTTCTAATCCGCTTTCTCTCTTCTACCTAAAGATCTCTTTCTCTCGCGCACTTGTTCATTCTCTTGCTTTCTCTTTCTTACTCTCTCTCCCTCTCTTCTTAGATATTTCTGCATATTTGTTATTAACAATATTATTTTGTTCTCCTCTTTTTCTTTCCCTTTCATTCTTTTCTTCTTCTTCTTTCATATTTACGCCTACTCTTCCCAACTCCTCTTTTTCATTCGTTTCATTTTACTTCCATTCATTGTATGTTTTTGTTTCCCTTTGCTCTCCTCTTTCTCCTCATCCTTTTTCTTCTTCTCCTTCTCCTACTTCTTCTTTTCGTTTTTCCAATATCATTCCAACACCTCTTTCTTCTTCTCTTTCTTCTTCTTCTTCTTCTTCTTCTTCTTCTTCTTCTTCTTCTTCTTCCTCTTTATGACCTTTTCATTTTTTCGACTTTCTTTTTCTTGGCTATTTCTCCTCCTCCTCCTCCTCCTCCACCACCACCTCCACCTCCTCCTCCTTTTCGTTTTTCCAATATCATTCCAACACTTTCTTCTTCTTTGTGCCTTAACTTTTCAGGATGTGGGCGATCATGGGCTTCCACGTCTCCCTATCCCTGATGACTCTTAACATGCTTTCTCCGTTTACAGCACGCAACTTCCGCTTTGCCATCCACCCACTCAGACCCGTGAAGTATATTACAGGCTGCTTTCTCCTTTCTCTCTTACCCTCTATCTAGCCTGTGAGTATCAGATTCTCCAAGCCCTCCTTCCTCATTACATGTCCAGGAACTTTAGCTGTCTTTTTTTATGCTATTGAACTCCCTAAATCTCGCCAAATCAGCGAATTTTTAATGTGCTTCAGTCAGTTAAGTGCCATACGTGATACACGCTTGGGTGATCATGTCTGGAAAGAGACATGACTAACTGAGCAGAAGATTATCTCGCAGTAGGTTGCCATTGCTTTCTGCGGTAAACTGATTGCCGACCAAGGCTACAGAACTCAATCTGTCCTATTATTTGACTCATAGCTAGTGGGAGATGAGATATATTATTACGTAATAATTAGTGGGGGGATCAGTTTATTACATCATAACAATAGAAAACCGATCCCTCACTTTATGACCAGTATAAGCCTTAATCATGATTCCAACTATTATATTCAGTCAGTTAAGTGCTATACGTGATACACGCTTTGGGCGATCATGTCCCGAAAGAGACATGACTGACTGGACAGAAGATTATCCTGCAGTAGGTGGCGATTGCTTTCTGCGGTAGACTGATTGCCGACCAAGACTATAGAACCCAATCTGTCCTATTATTTAACTCATAACTGGAGGGAAGTGACGGATTAATACCTTTCCCAGGGGTATTTGTGCGTAAGTGAATGCAAGGAATTCAACTTGAATTCTAACTCGGCTCCCCGACTCGATATCCACTGCACCACAACGCACACCCATAATGTGCTTACCCAATATAAAACCCAAGAGCTACACATGGTAGGGTATCCCTGAATTATATTGTTGTATCTCTTCCTCTTTCTCATTTTCATTCTTCTTCTTCTGCTTTCTCTCTCTCACAATATCTCCGTCTCTCTTTCTCTATCTCTCTCTCTCTCTTCCCGTCCCCCTTCTTTTTTAAAATCTCACACGAACTAGCGGATAGAGTTCGGATGAGGATGGTATATGCAGACATCGAAAGAGGGAAATTTAAAAAATGAAGAATAAGAAGGAAGGGAATGAAACATGAGATTGGGAAAGAAAGCACAAGGAAATTAAACAGAATAAGAAGAAAAAGAGGAGGAAGGAGAGGAAGAAAAAAATAAAAAAATAAAAGAAGCTTAAAAAAAAGAAAAGGATTAAGAAAAAGAAAAGGAAAAGGAAAAACGAATAAGAAGAGAAAAAAGAAACGAAAAATAAGAAAAAGAATAGACGAATAAGAAGAGAAAAAAAGAAAAAAGGAAAAGAAAAGGAAAAGGAACAGACAAATAATAATGACAAAAAAGAAAAAAGAAGAAAGATTTGGGGTATAAGAAAAAAGAAAAGAAAAAAGAAAAGACGAATAAAAAGAAAGAAAGAAAAAGACGAAAAGAAAATGAAAAGGAAAAAGATGAATAAGAAAAATAAAAGAATGAAGTAACGCGTACGAAAAAAAAAAAACGAGAAAAGAAAAATAAATGAGTAATGAGAAAAAATAAAATAAAATGGAAAAGACGAAAAGCGAAAAGAACAAAGAAATGACGCATACGAAAAAAAGAAAAGAAAAGAAATGACGAATGTGGAAATCGAAAAGAAAAAGAAAAAGACGTAAAAGGAAAAGGCAAAGGAAAATAATAGATGAATAAGAAAATAGAAAAGAAAAATGAAATAACAAATAAGAACGAAGAAAAAAAATCGAATAAAGAGAAAGAAAAAAGGAAATGACGAAAAAAATTTAAAAAGAAATATCGAATAACAAAAACGAAAAAAAAAATAACGTATACGAAAATAGGAAAGAAAAGAAAATGAAAAAGAAATTTCGAATAATAAAAAAGAAAAGAAAAATGAAATGACGTATACGAAAAAATAAAAAACGAATAAGGAAAAAAGAAAAAGGAAAAAGGAATAGAAAGAAAAAATGAAGAAAAAAGAAAAAAAGAAAAAGAAAAAAGAAAGAAAAAAGAGGAAAATAATATGAAAAGGAAAAGACGTAAAGAAAAAGAAAATGGAACGACGGAGAAGAAAAACGAAAACGAAAGATGAATAAGAAACGAAGAAAGAAAAAGAAAAGCAGAATGAAAAATGGAATAAGAAGAAGGCAAAAATGTCAAAGATGAAAAAGAAAAGATGAATATGAAGAAAACAGAATTGACGTATACATGAAGATACGAAACGAAAGTGAATATGGACAGACGAAAAAGATAAATGGAAAAAAAAAATGACAAAAGAAAAGAAATGAAAGGAAAAGAGGAACAGAAATGAAAGGAAAAAAAATGACGAAAGAAAAGAAATGAAAGGAAAAGAGGAACAGAAATGAAAGGAAAAAAAATGACGACAGAAAAGAAATGAAAGGAAAAGAGGAACAGAAATGAAAGGAAAAAAAATGACGAAAGAAAATAAATGAAAGGAAAAGAGGAACAGAAATGAAAGGAAAAAAAATGACGAAAGAAAAGAAATGAAAGGAAAAGAGGAACAGAAAAGGGGGGGAAAATGAAAGAGAAAAAAAAAAAGAAAAAAGTACAAAGCAAATAAAAAGATCAAACGAAAAATAAAAAAAGCAAAAGACGCGATGAAAAATAAAAGACTAATATGAAGAAAGAAAAGGAAGAAGAAATGTCGTATGCGATAAAAAGAAAAGGAAAAAGAAATGACCAATAAGAAAAGATAAAAATGAAAAACAAACAAGAATAAAGGAAAAGAAAGAACAAAATAAATTATATAAAAGAAAAATAAAAGCAAAATAAAAAAAAAGAAATGACGAATAAGAAAAAAGAAAAGAAAAATGAAAAACAGAATAAGAAAAAAAGAAAGGAACAATAGAAAAAGACAAATACGAAGAAAGAAAAGTTAAAGGAAAAGAAGAAGAGAAAATTAAAAAGAAAAAACGAACACGAGAAAGAGAAAATAAAAAGTAATAACGTATGGGAACAAAAGGAAAGAAAAATACAAATGAAGAATAAAAAAAAACGGAAAAAGAAAAACGAATAAAATAAAAGAAAAAGAGGAAAGACGAAAAGAACATGACAAAGAAAAAAACGAATAAGAAAAAAGAGAAGAAAAAATGACGAATAGGAAAAACTAAAAGAAAAAGAAATGACAAATACAAAAAAAGAAAAAGAAGAAAATAACGAATAAGAGAAAAACAAAGAAAAATAACGAATGAGAAGAAAGAAAAAAGGGATAAGATGAAACTAAAATAAAAAAGAAGAGACGAATGAGAAAAAGATGACGTATACTAAAAAAAAAAAGAAATTTCGATTAAGAAAAAAATAAAAGAAAATGGAAATGACGAATAAAAAAAAAGACGAATAAAAAGGTAGAAAAAAGCAAAAGAAGAAGAGACAATGAAAAATAAATGTTGTATGAAAAAAAAAGAAAAGAAAAGAAGAAATGACCAATAAGATAAAAGAAAGAAAATAAGAAATGACGAAAAGAAAACAGAAAAGAAAGGAAATACAAATAAGAACATGGAAAGGAAAAAAAAAAGACGAAGAAGAAGAAAAAGAAAAAGGAAGAGACGAAAAAATGTAAAAAAAAAGACGAATAGAATAACAAATATAAGAAAAAGAAGAAGATGAAAACAAATTAAAAAAACAGACAAAGAAAGAACAGAAGAAGGATATGATGAATAAATAGAAAGAAAAAAAGAAAAAGATTATTAAGAAAGAAGAAAGGGAAAGGAAATGACGAAAAGAAAAAGAAAAGGAATAAACAATAAAAAGAAAAGAAAAAAGAAATGACATTTCAGAAAAAAAAAGAAAAAAGGAAAAGTCGAATAAGAAAAACGAAAAGAAAAACAAAAAGGCAAATAAGAAGAAAAAAAGAAAAAATGAAAAGATGAAAACGAACAAACGAAAATAAATAAACGAAATGACGTATGAGAAAAAAGAAAAGAAAAAGGAAATGACGAATAAGAATAAACAGAATAAAAGAAAGAAAAATGAAAAGACGAAAATAAAAGGAAAAGGAACAGAAAAAGAAAAAATAGTAAAGAAAAATGAAAAGAAGAATGAGAAAAAAAGAAGAAAAAAAAAGAACGACAGAACGAAAAGAGATATGAAAACACGAACAACAAAGAAATGATATATAAGAAAATAAAAAAAAGGAAAAGAATAAAATGAAAGAAAAGAAAAAGAAAAGAAAAATAATAAAATAAAAAGCAATAGACGTTGAAGAGAAAAAAAAAGAAATGACGTAGGAGAAAAATAAAATAAAAATGAAAAAAGGTATAAGATAAAAGAAAAA
Organism: Ascarosepion bandense; assembly: GCA_037127315.1. Lineage (NCBI taxonomy): Eukaryota > Metazoa > Mollusca > Cephalopoda > Sepiida > Sepiidae > Ascarosepion > Ascarosepion bandense. Next base: position 4,491,107 of record JBBBDQ010000855.1, read on the forward strand.
AGAAAAGATGAACAAAAGAAAAGAAAAAGGAAAAACCGAATGAAAAAAGAAAAGGGACGGACAAAGAAGAAGAAAAAATACGAATGATTAAAAAGTAAAAAAATAAAATAAAATAAAAGGAAAAAACGAAAAAATGTAATGGAGCAGACGAGCATAGAAAAAAAAAACGAATAAAAAAAACGAATAAAAAAATAAATGAAAAGAAAAAGAATAATAAGAAAACTAGTAAAGCAAAAAAAAATTTTTTAAAATGACAACAATAACGAGTCAGTTTAAAAAATTCTAATGAAGATTCAGTCAGTCAGTTAAGTACCTTACGTGATACACGCTTTGGGCGATCATGTCTTGAAAGAGACATGACTGATTGGGCAGAAGATCATCCCGCAGCAGAATGCCATTACCTTCTGCGGTAGACTGGTTGCCAGCCAAAGCTATAGAACCCAATCTGTCCTGTTATTTGACTCATAGCTACAGGGAGAAGAGATGTGTTATATTATTAAGTAGTAATTAATGGCGGATCAGTTTATTACTTCATAACAATAGAAAACCGATCCCCCACTTAATGACCAATAGAAGCCTTAATTATGATTCCAACTATTATATTCAGTCGGTCATTTAATTCCCATACGTGATACACGCTTGGTCGATCATGTCTCGAAAAAGACATGACAGACAGGTAGAAGATAATCCCGCAGTATGTTGCCACTACTTTCTGCGGAAGACTGGTTGCCTGCCAAGGCTATAGAACCCAACCTGTCCTGTTATTTGACTCATAACTGGAGGAAAGAGATAGATTAATACCTTACCTAAGGGTATTTGAGCGTAAGTGAATGAAGGGAATTCAACTGGAATTCGAACTCGGCTCCTCGATTTCTCGTTCCGAACCGATATCCACTGCACCACAACACCCATTAATGAAGAATTCCAGAAGTTGAGTAAAGTATTAAGGAACGGGACAATTTCGCTGGAAACAAAGAGGAGGAATACTGGATTGCTATGTGATGTCAGTTCTTCAATATGGCAGTGAATGCTGGACAATATCATCAAAGATAAAGGAAAACCAAGAAGAGAGTACTGGATTGCTATGTGATGTCAGTTCTTCAATATGGCAGTGAATGCTGGACAATATCATCAAAGATAAAGGAAAACCAAGAAGAGAGTACTGGATTGCTATGTGATGTCGGTTCTTCAATATGGCAGTGAATGTTGGACAATATCTTAAATGATGAAGGAAAAACTTGAAGCAACTGAAATGTGGTTCTACAGAAGGATGCTGCGAATGTCATGGACCGAGCCTGTTAGCAATGTCGAGGTTTTGGAAAGAATGAAAACGAAAACGAAATTAATACTGAGCATCAGAAAGACACAATTCAAGTTCTTGGGACATGCAATGAGGAAATAGGGCTTGGAGAACCTGATACTAACAGGCCAGATAAATGGAAAAAGAGACAAGGGAAAGCAGCGGATAACATATTTCAAGGATCTGATCAGGTGGATGACAGAACGAGGGTTGCATGGTACAACAAGGGAACGCATGCTAAGAGACACCAGGGATAGGGAGATGTGGAAAGCCATGATCGCCTACGTCCTGAAAGGTCATGGCACATAAAAGAAGAAGAAATAAATTAAAAACGAGATAAAACGAAATTTACAAATGTTCTTTTCGAATGTTAAGCGATGGATAAAATCAAAACAAATTTAGTGCGTTTATAATACTGATAAAAAGAGGAATAATTATGTGTCTGTGTAAAGAATATAAGAATTGTGAAGAATATAAGAATTGTGAAGAATATAAGAATTGTGAAGAATATAAGAATTGTAAGAATATAAGAATTGTGAAGAATATAAGAATTGTAAAGAATATAAGAATTGTGAAGAATATAAGAATTGTGAAGAATATAAGAATTGTGAAGAATATAAGAATTGTAAAGAATATAAGAATTGTAAAGAATATAAGAATTGTAAAGAATATAAGAATTGTAAAGAATATAAGAATTGTGAAGAATATAAGAATTGTAAAGAATATAAGAATTGTAAAGAATATAAGAATTGTGAAGAATATAAGAATTGTAAAGAATATAAGAATTGTGAAGAATATAAGAATTGTGAAGAATATAAGAATTGTGAAGAATATAAGAATTGTGAAGAATATAAGAATTGTAAAGAATATAAGAATTGTGAAGAATATAAGAATTGTAAAGAATATAAGAATTGTGAAGAATATAAGAATTGTGAAGAATATAAGAATTGTAAAGAATATAAGAATTGTAAAGAATATAAGAATTGTGAAGAATATAAGAATTGTGAAGAATATAAGAATTGTAAAGAATATGAGAATTGTAAAGAATATAAGAATTGTGAAGAATATAAGAATTGTAAAGAATATAAGAATTGTGAAGAATATAAGAATTGTGAAGAATATAAGAATTGTGAAGAATATAAGAATTGTGAAGAATATAAGAATTGTAAAGAATGTAAGAATTGTGAAGAATATAAGAATTGTGAAGAATATAAGAATTGTAAAGAATATAAGAATTGTGAAGAATATAAGAATTGTGAAGAATATAAGAATTGTGAAGAATATAAGAATTGTGAAGAATATAAGAATTGTAAAGAATATAAGAATTGTGAAGAATATAAGAATTGTGAAGAATATAAGAATTGTAAAGAATATAAGAATTGTGAAGAATATAAGAATTGTGAAGAATATAAGAATTGTGAAGAATATAAGAATTGTGAAGAATATAAGAATTGTAAAGAATATAAGAATTGTAAAGAATATAAGAATTGTAAAGAATATAAGAATTGTAAAGAATATAAGAATTGTGAAGAATATAAGAATTGTGAAGAATATAAGAATTGTGAAGAATATAAGAATTGTGAAGAATATGAGAATTGTAAAGAATATAAGAATTGTAAAGAATATAAGAATTGTAAAGAATATAAGAATTGTAAAGAATATAAGAATTGTAAGAGAATTATAAAGAGCTCTTAATCAATGCTGACGTAGTGAAGCATTTCGCCTCTTAGAACCGACTTTCTGACAAACAATAGGTCTACTACTGAGGTGTTAACGGCCATCAACGAATAAAGAATTAGCGGTTCTTGATAATGATGGCGGAACTCAAGCTGTGGCTGTAGATGTCAGGAAAGCATTTCAACAGGCTTTGGCATGCTGGTCTTCTGCACAAGCTCTAGGGCTACAGTATTACCGGACGATTTAATTCAATTGTCAATAGCAAATCGCGAAATGAAGTTCGTTTTGAACAGAAAAGCTTCCAGATTCTTTCACACGAATGCAGGTATCCCTCACGACTTTAGGTTTTACGCTGTTTCTGATTTTTATCAATGATCTTCCTGATGTTAACAGTTCTCAATTAGGCATCTGTGCAGATGACATCACCATTTACGCTCGTCTGAAAAGGAAATCTTCTAAGGTTGACTGAGTAAACCTGGCTGCTGTTCTTGAAATGGACCTCCAAAGAGTGGTTAACTGGCGCAAGAAATGGCTCGTAAATTCTGATGCCTCCAAGAGACATCAGAATTTGATATTGACAATTGAATTAAATTGTCCAGTAATACTGTAGCCCTAGAGCTTGCACAGAAGGCCAGCATGCTAAACACTGTTAAAATGCTTTCCTGACATCTACAGGCACAGCTTGAGCTTCGCCATTATTATCAAGAGCCGCTAATTCTTTATTCACTGATGGCCGTTAACACCTCAGTAGTAGACCTATTGTTTACCAGAAAGTAGGTTCTAAGAAGTGCTCTCTTTTAACAACCATAGAGAAATTTTCCTGTCAGTCATCAGCACGCCTGATGCTAGTCTCCCGGAGAACAGCACACAGCTCCTTCTTGTCCCCACTATTTCAACTTACCTAAAGTGGAACGAATATATCGGATCTCTAGAGTTAGGTCTCTATGTCGGGCCTGAAAGTTTTTCTTGTCAGAATCCACTTTACACGTTTATAAATCTACCATTCGTCTGTGTATTGAATACTGATGCCATATTTGTTCGGTTACTTCTGACATTCATTTTGGGATTCTCAACAAAATCCAAAGGAACCATCGTTTATTTTACCTGAAACTTTGCGGGTTCCTTTTTCTTTTAATCATTTCACCCTGTGGGTACCTTCAAGAAAGCCCTATTTAAACTCAGTGGAGAGGGCACAACGTCAGAAATACTGGAAACATTTTTGACAAGCAACACCAATCCCGTACACACCAAATAGTAGCTCACCTGCCGAATCCTTAATGAATCGGAAAATCTGATTGCATATCGACGTCTTACGTCCAAAACCACAACACTCCATCAGGAGAAACACAAAAATGGAACGGCAGTACAATCGCCACCATGGTTCTGTTCAAAGACAATTCTTACCCGGTCAACAAATTTTGACAAGAGACTACCGGAACACAGAAACATGGACTCAAGGACAGATTGTACGCCAAACTGGTAACTTCACTTACGACGTAAATGTCCAAAATTCCATTTGGGTTCGACATTCCAATCAACTGAGATCATCATATCTTCCAGCAGGAATACAAGACCCTACCATTCCATTCTTGTTGGACACCTTTGACTTGCTACAGCAAACACCAGCAACTCCCCAGAACACCGAAGCTGAAACACAGGATTCAAACATCCGGAAGTCAGTTCGCACCCGCCGTCCAGCACAGCACAAATTTAAAAGGGGAGATGTTAGGACGAATAAAACATATTACAAGGGAATTAATCCTTTCCTGTTCCCAAACAGAGTACCTCCCTTTTCACCTCTGAAAGTGAGTACACACGAGTCACGTGATCAACGACACATTTAGACGTGGGACGCATGATGCAACAGACTTGGAATATGGCTGTCAATGGTTAAAGAACGCATGTATGTTCTTCTGCCCTAATGGTTGTGACACACAACCCGATAACTTGGGACTGATACCGCATGTACATATTTTGTAATGTTTCTCCATGTAAAATAAATGTATCTTCTAGTCAACCGTGAGTAGACATCGACTTTTCTTTCGTTCCATGCATTTTTCCACGTGCTGCGCGCGCGCACACACACACACACACACACACACACACACACACACACACACACACACACACACACACACACACACACACACACACACACACACACACACACACACACACACACATTTGTCCACGGACCATAAATCATACTGTGTAAATTAAGGCATTTTAGTTATGAGACAAACACCCCGTTCACAACTCACCACAAGAAAGGCAATAAAGCCACTGAGATACAAGGAAAGAATAAGAAAAAAGAAATATACTATTATTCTATTGTTCTCGCCACTTAATAAGGGAACAAAAAGAAAATATCAACAACAAAATTAAATAAGAAATCATAAAAAGTGCGGCTCTACACAATAGCAATAGCAGAAATTGCAAATAACGTTTGGTGAAAAATTCAGTAATAATCAGCTTTAAAAAACAAAGCAAACTGCTAAACAAGAGAAATGAAATAATGGGGAAATGCTGACATACAAATAAGTACTTTATTTTCCACTTAAACGCTATATAAACAAAAAATAAATACAATATAAAATGCAAATCTATTACAAATGCAATTCACTACACTTAACATGTTGTCCCCACCAATGCCAAACAAAAATCAATTCAAAAAGAATAACCACAATATCAATAACAAGCAATCACTCAATCATCCACAGCAAACCCTCTAAAAAAAAAAACGCGTAAAACTAACACATACGCCTAACACAATATAAAAAACAGCATACGGTTACACTCAGTACAAGACATTACAAGAGAAAATGCACATACGCAATTACACAGAAGAGAGTAGACACACACACACGTATATGTACACTACCGGTCATAATTTTTAAACCACCACAGTTTTTTTTTTTAATGATGTATTTCATACTATTTTGAGTGGATAATTCTAAATGAAAATAGAATTGTTCTTTTGTTATTATTACTTTGCAGAATTTTACAAGGCATATAGCGACAATTTACCCATCGCATCCTGTAGACTATATATATATATATATATATATATACACTACCGACCATAATTATTAGACCACACCAGTTTTTATAACGAAATGGTGTATTTCATACTATTTTTAGTATTTATTGCCAAGTGGATAATTCTAAATGAAAATAGAATGGTTCTTTTGTTATTATTGCTTTGCAAAATTTTACAAGGCAAATGGTGACAATTTACCCATCGCACCCTTTAGATTTATATATATATATATATATATATATATATATATATATATATACTACCAGCCATAATTATTAAACAACCCGAGTGTTTTAAACAAATGATGTATTTTATACTAATCTTTAATATTTATTACCAAGTGGATAATTAGAAATGAAAATAGAATGGTTCTTTTGTTATTATTACTTTGCAAAATTTTACAAGGCATAGAAGCAAAGATGAACTCGTCCGAATCACCCTAATGTCACTACGATAGTAGATGTGATAAGGAAGACTGTTTTGCGTCAAACGTTTTTCTTCATTAGAAAATCAACATTAAAAATTCCACCGCCTATTTTCAAATATCAATCACTGTTGCTAGTAGGATCTATATAAATAATTTTATTTACAGGTCGAAAGTTTATTTGTTTTTTTTTTTGTTTTTGTTTTTTTTTTCATTTATCATTTACTCTCTATCCACAAGGGCTTCTTTCCAAGTGATGTAAGGCAAAAAAGCCTCTAAGAAGCAAAGAGTTACCGTATGTTAGAGAATATGAGAAAAAAACACTATTAACCCTCTAGGGCCATTCGTATCATATTTGATGCAGTATGAAAACAAGCCGTGAAAGAAATATTTTCCTGAAAAATTTTTTAAGAGAAATATTTTATAAATTTCAAATGAAAGCAGTACTGACTGCTCAGTCAATGAATACCAAATGTTTCCTTATAGGGAAATACCAAATGTTTCCTTATAGGGAAATACTGTATCAAATATGATACGAATGGCCCTAGAGGGTTAACCCTGGAACACTAACCAAAAATGAAAGTTGCACCACTCCTAACCATACGCAAGTTTGAAAATATCAAAAAAATATTAAATATAAGTCTTTATTTGAAATATTTTACATGCAGGTACTTCAAAATTTGCATTTTGAGTTAAAATTATGAGGAACTGAAAAACATTATTTAGGTAAGAAAATCAGGTACTGAAAATTTAATTAAATTATAATTAAAATGGCATTCTTCTGTGGAACAACGTTTCTGCTTCTTCAGGTCTCTTCTTTGTGGAGATTGTCAAGCGGCCATTGTCATACAGGAGGAAAGATATCACATTGCAGTTTATTACTGTTTCGGATCTTCGTCGACAATTTGTTGTGGCTTGTTGTGGCGAAACTTCGCCGCAAAGTTGTAGTGACCGGTTTGGCTGGAAGCAAGACACGGAACACAGGAGGTAAGTTCAAAACAGTGTATTATTATAACAAGAACAATTTATACAAAGTAAGTGTTGGTAATAAGTAACTAGAAATAGGTAAGGCCAAACGGTATAGTTACGCTGCTTATTGCCTGACTAGTAGATGGCTTTAACTGCGTACTAGTGGTTAGTGTTCTCGGGTTAAAGAGACAGAACATGTGGCAAAATAAGCTTAAAACAGCAACTGAATTGTGGCTCTCCCAGTTGGTATTACAATCAAGTCTTTCCTTCTTGAGCTCTGTCTCAAAATCTCACTGACAAACGTTTCAGCCACCAACTGTGAACGTTCTTTTTTTTTTTTTTCTCCCTCACTGGGAAAAATTCATTGCTTTTATATCTGTCCCTGTACCCATAATCCATTTGCGTCTTCCTGTTATCCCATAATGCGCTGCATATTTTTAGTGTATAAAAATGCAATGCAAGTCCCCCCTCATTCTTTTACATTATCTGGCCGAGGACAGATTACGTCAGAGCGGTAAGTGCTTTTTCTTTTAACTTCATTTTAGCTGCAGTAGCTTTACACGCTAAGCAAATACGGGCTCTCTTTTGGCAGGGACAAGGCAAGTCGCAAACAGTAGTGCTAGTCACAGGTTGTATCTTATGTCTGCCACAGAACAATAAAAGAACATGAATTAAATATACAGAAGAGAAAGATTTGAATAGGAAGCAAGAAAGCGGAAGAGAGTTCCACAATTGAGAAGTGTGATAGATGAAGCTATCAGAATAGAACTTACGGTTACATATCGCCGTTTCAACTGGAAAAGAATAAGATTTTGCCACCAATCTAGTACAGAGCTTAAATTCATAAAGTCTAGGTAGCATAGCGTAAAGTTCATGTGAATGATCACCATTAAAATAGATATGGAAAAGGCACATTATGGCAGTGACTGGAACCGAGATGCCTGGTTTTGAATAATAACATTGCAGATAGAAAAGCAAAGGGAAGATATATTAATGGTCACATTAATTTTGATTTGCTTTAATAAAGCAAACATTTTCTGATATCTCTGCAAATATCTCTGCAAATATACGGATCTCTTTTCTTCGCCCAATGCAGGCTTCAAGAGCCACTCAATGTAGTGGTTTACTAAATATTTGACAACAATTTATCCTAGACTGTAGTGATCAGGAAGAATTAATTCGGAAAACTGTTCCACAAAGCTGTGGCTTTTGGAAAGAAGCTGTTTAAATTAAACTTCTTCCTTACCAATGGAATACGAAGGGTATTTTTTTTTTATAAGCGTTTCACCCCGAGCAAGGCATGTCACTGCCACTACTGTGCAGGGGGCTACGTAGAGTGGAGAAAGGCTGATTAAATATAGGAAATAAGAGAGGGTGGGTGATAGGCGGGTGAGGATACCGAGAATGAGGGTTGGGTAGATGAGAGTGTTGTGAGAATAGTTGGGAGTTAGTGTGATAGGAGGTGTCTATTGACCCTACATTTAAACACCTGGAGATTGTAACTGTCGGGAAAGCAGACTTGTGGAAGGGAGTTCCACAGGCGGGAAGCGCGAGAAAAGAAGCTGTTGGAGTAGAATTTACGGTTACATCTTATTTGTTTAACTGTAAAAGGGTGGGACCTAGTTACTAATCTAGTATCTCGTGTAAATTCGTGCTTAGGCGGCACCAGTGATCTAAGCTCATCGGAGCAGAAGCCATGAAAGTACTTGTAGAAGAGGCACAGGGAAGCTACATCACGCCGGTAAGAGAGTGGTTGCAGCCGGTCTGCCAAGTCAGTATCAACCACGTTACAGATCCTCCTTTGTATTTTGTCAAGAAGCCCAAGGAGAGCAGCAGGGGCACCCGACCAGATATGGCAGCAATATTCAATACACGGGCGGATGGTAGATTTGTATATGTGCAGAATAGTTTCAGGTGGGAAAAATTTCCGGGCCTGCACAGGGAGCCGACTTTCATAGCAGCAGATTTGGCAATGGATTCAATATAGTCATTCCATTTGAGGTCCGCCGAGAGTGTAAGGCCAAGGAGGCGTAGTATTTTACTCTCTGGGAGGCTAGCCTGTCCCATGCTAATGGGAGGTAGATGCGATTGTCTATGGTGGTTAGTTGATAACAGCTTTGTTTTGGAGGCATTGAAATTTACCAACCATTTCCTACCCCAGGTCACTACGGATTGGAGGTCCCTTTCAAGTGCGGCAGCGAGGTTCACTTTGTCGTCCAGACCTGGGGATGATTCACGCTTGCGTACTTGATATGGCGGTTTCTTAGCTGTGAAGGTCTGAACTTGTGGAACTAGAGAACACAAAAGTTTCCTTATAAATATTCTCAGCGTAAGCTTGCGAGGTGTAAAATAATCAATCGCCAAAAAGGATTTCAGATCCTCTTTGGCTCCACACTCCAAAATACGACCAACCTTTCTCATCGCATATTCACTTAATATATTGAGAAAACTCTATTAAGGAGTAAAACTCTATTAAGGAGTAAACTCTATTAAGGAGTAAAACCAAAAAGAACAGGAATTAAGAAGACGGAAGATAATGATTGACATTGTATTTAATTTTTTGAAGAACAAAGTTAACTAGGAAGCAAGAGACCGGAAGAGAGTTCCAAAATGAAGAAGTGCAATAGAAGAAACACTTAGCATAGAACTTGCGGTTACATCTAAACATCAAAATAGATGAGACCTTGCCGCAAATCTAGTCAGTCAGTTAAGTGCCATACGTGAAACACGCTTGGGCGATCATGTCTCGAAAGAGACATAACTGACAGGGCAGAAGATTATCCCGCAGTAGGTTGCCATTGCTTTCTGCGGTAGACTGATTGCCGGCTAATGCTATAGAACCCAATCTGTCCTGTTATTTAACCCATAACTGGAGGGAAGAGACGGATTAATACCTTTCCCAAGGGTATTTGCGCGTAAGTGAATGCAATGAATTCAGCTGGAATTCGAACTTGGCTCCCCGGTTTCTCGTTCCGAGCTGATATCCACTGGACCACAACAAATTCATCAGGTCTAGGTAACATACATGAAGGTTCATTACAACAATTGCCACGAAAGTGTTTATAGAAACGGAACAGGAACGATATGTCACTGTGATGGTAGATATAATAAGGAAGACTGTTTTGCGTCAAACGTTTTTCTTCATTAGAAAATCAGCACTAAAAATTCTACCGCCTATTTTCAAATATCAATCACTGTCGCTGGTAGGATCTATATAAAGAATTTTATTTATAGGTCAAAAGTTTATTTGTTTTTTTTTTTGTTTTTGTTTTTTTGTTTTTTTGTTTTTTCATTTATCATTTACTCAATATCCACAAGAGTCTATTTTCCAAGTGATGTAAGGCTTCTCTAAAATTATTTTACTCTATGTAAGGCAATAAAGCCTCTAACATTAATTTTGATAACATTAATTTTCTGATATCACTGCGAATATATCGATCCCTTTTTTCACCCTATGCAAGGTTCAAGAGCCACTCAATGTAGTGGTTTACTAAATATTTGATAACAATTTATTCTAGACTGGAGTGATCAGGAAGAATCCTTTCGGAAAACTGCCACAAAGCTGTGGCTTTTGGAAAGAAGCTGTTTAAATGGAATACGAAGGGTATGAGGATGATTCACGCTTGCGTACTTGATATGGCGGGTTTTTTTAGCTGTGAAGGTCTGAACTTGTGGAACTAGAGAACGTTGCACGACACAAAATTTTCCTTGCAAATATTCACAGAGTAAGATTGCGAGGTGACGTCCGTAAAGTGTAAAATAATTAATGCCGAAAAGGATTTCGGTTCCTCTTTGGATCCACAGTCCCAAATACGACCTACCTTCCTCATCGCATTTTCAACAGATTGGTAACCGGTAATAATTTTGGTTGTTGAACTTCCCTTAACGGCTGCTCAACTATTTTAAACAAAATTATTTAGACAGTGTGTCCATAAAGTCCGTGTGCATTTTTAAAAATTATAACTATTTGTATTTGTAATAATTTTGGTTAAAAGAGTTGAACCTCCCTTATCGGCTGCTCAATTATTTATAACAAAATTATTTAGACAGTGTGTCTATAAAGTCCGTGTGCACTTTTAAAAATTATAACTGTTTGTATTTGTAATAATTTTGGTTAAAAGAGTTGAACCTCCCTTATCGGCTGCTCAACTATTTAAACGAAATTATTTAGACAGTGTGTCCATAAAGTCCATGTGCACTTTTAAAAATTATAGCTGTTTGTATTTGTAATAATTTTGGTTAAAAGAGTTGAACCTCCCTTATCGGCTGCTCAATTATTTATAACAAAATTATTTAGACAGTGTGTCCATAAAGTCCGTGTGCACTTTTAAAAATTATAACTGTTTGTATTTGTAATGATTTTGGTTAAAAGAGTTGAACCTCCCTTATCGGCTGCTCAACTATTTAAACGAAATTATTTAGATAGTGTGTCCATAAAGTCCATGTGCACTTTTAAAAATTATAACTGTTTGTATTTGTAATAATTTTGGTCAAAAGAGTTGAACCTCCCTTATCGGCTGCTCAACTATTTAAACGAAATTATTTAGACAGTGTGTACATAAAGTCCATGTGCACTTTTAAAAATTATAACTGTATTTGTAATAATTTCGGTTAAAAGAGTTGAACCTCCTTTATCGGCTGCTCAACTATTTTAAACAAAATTATTTAGACAGTGTGTCCATAAAGTCCGTATGCACTTTTAAAAATTATAACTATTTGTATTTGCGATTTTATTCCGCAGCTTAAACAATTGAACTTGAAAGATAAAACAGTGTTTCAACAAGATGGAGCTCCTTGTCAATTTGCTCTGCGTGTTAGATAGTTTCTAAATCAGGAATTTCTTAACAGATGGGATCAGAAGGGGGGGGACCATTTTATTGGCCTCAACGTTCGCCCCAGATTTGATTCCATTAGATTTTTTGTCATGTGAAGACAGTTGTGTATGTAACCAAACCTTGTTCAAGAGAAGATTTGAAAGCTAAAATAAATAATGTGATTTCAGGCATTACTGTAAAATCAGTTGGCAAATGTTTTCCGTGAAGGGCAAAATCTTATTACCCTTCGTATTGCTAATGATGGACGACATGTGGAAATTTAAATAACATTTCCAAAAAACCTTAAAAATATAGATTTACTTCTTTCTAATCCTTTTTACAATAATTTCTATCGTAAACACAAATAAAATTATAAATTATTTAAAGTGCACACTGACTTTATGGACACCCTGTATATATATATATATATATGTGTGTGTGTGTGTGTGTGTGTGTGTGTGTGTGTGTGTGTGTGTGATGCTCTCATTACGATTGAGCTCTCTGGAGAAGAAAATTTTAAAAACAGTTTCCACTTCGGCTATAATGCGTAACTCTTCAGAAATGAATTGAGTTCTCTCGGTGACTGGCGTCTGTATACACTGCTTACATACAAGACGTTAAAATTTGCCTTCTCTGACCCCATGCGCCGATGGCTTAGGGAGTAGAGACTCCGACTGACACCAAATCGCTTGAATTTTCGATCCCGGCCAGAAGCAAGTGATATGTCTAGCCACACTGATGAGCTGTGATACAGCGAAACAGGCTTGTATGTGGATGACTAATATATATATATATATATATATATATATATATATATATATATATATATATATATATGTATAGATATAGATATATATATATTACTGTAAATCAGTTGCCAAATGTTTTCCGTGAACTGCAAAATTGTATTACCCTTTGTATCGCTAATAATGGAAGAGAGGTGGAAATTTAAAGAAAATTTCAATAAAACCTTAAAAAATATAGATTTACTTCTTTCTAATCCTTTTCACAAATTATTTCTATCGTAAATACAAATAAAGTTATCAATTTTTTTAAGTACACACGAATTGAGGGTCGTCAAAGGGCGTGATCCAGCGTCTGAGGTAACGCGTGAAGAATACGTCTCCTTCAGACCATATGCATGGGTATTTATTCTATTTACAATTGATCAAGCCAAATGCTATTGGATTGCCTTCTTCGGGAAAACTAAATGGACATAAAAAAAGATTTTAACATGTCCTTGCTAATGTCAGTATCAAAACTGATTTAATTTCTTAAATATATTGTCGTTTTCAGACACACACACACACACACACACAAATAAATTTTTAGTTTACTTTCTTGCTTACTGATATATTTTGAGTATCTATCTATCTATCTATCTATCTATCTATCTATCTATCTATCTATCACTATCTATCTATCACAGTCTGTTCATTATCTATCATATCTATCTATCTATCTATCTATCTATCTATCTATCTATCTATCTATCACAGTCTGTTCATTATTCATATCTATCTATCTATCTATCTATCTATCTATCTATCTACATATAAACTCAAATGAATAAGGAATGAAGAAAATATTTGCAACGTTCAAAACATTAATTTAAAACAGTAGTCAATATAAAAATAGAGCAATGAATATTTATTATTATATGTTCTAAATTATAATTTATAATGAATAACCACACACACACACACACACACACACACACACACACACACACATATATATATATATATATATATATATATATATATATAAACATGCGGTGTTGGTATAGAAGAATCCGAAGGAGTATCCTGTACATAAAGTGGTAGGATAACTCTCTAGGAGAGTTAGTTATCGCTAAATATATATGTATTTAAATACATTAATACAGTTCTTAAGCGTGCTCTTTGATTACATGTTACGCGTGTAAATATGTTTACGTATGTATGTGTGTATTCGCCTAATTGATGTAATGATGAACTTTTTCTTTAATTTTTCACTTTAAGACAGCTATTTTCATTTTTATTTCTGTTTTTGGTTTTGTTTAGGGTCTTTATTTGTGAATTTCATTCGTGTAAAATCTTCTGTACAATAAAGACGGAAGCTGATGATGGTTTGCCTAAAAAATTCCTAAGCTTCTTCTTAACCATGGAATAACGTGTCTGTCTTAATTTTTAGATATATATACAATACTGTGCAAAAGTATTAGGAAAAGAACTATTTTTATAAGGCATATTGACAAAAGATAAACAATTTAATTAAAGTAATTTATTTGATTTAATCAACAAATGTTTTAACAAGAAAAATACTTGTTACAAAAGAAATTTTGCTTTGATCACTGCCTTCATTCTGTCAGGTATTAACATCACACGCTTCCTCAATATAACTATTGGTATCTCCTGCCAAGCAGCTTGTATTTATTACCAAAGTGTATATTTCGAAGTAATATTAGATTTATCAATTTTTTTATCCAAAATATCCCATAGATATTCAATTGAGTAGTTTCAAAATAACTTGTTTAATAGAAAATAGGAAAAAATAAATATAGCTTCGTTTTAATACATTTCTTTTACAACGTCTATTGAACAGGTGAAGAGGCTCATCCCTTGTTTCCTGTTTAGGATGCGGTTTCCGGTTTTCTCTTTTCCAATCTTCTCACTTTTTTTTTTTCAATTGGAGTAGATAGACTAAACTATCGCCCGGTTCAGACTCCACCCTCGTCTATTGAACAGGTGAAGAGGCTCATCCCTTGTTCCCCGTTTAGGATGTGGTTTCCGGCTTTCTCTTTTCCGATCTTTTCACTCTTACGTAGCCCCCCTGCACATCAGTGGCGTTACCGCCTTGCTTGGGGTGATATGATTAAAAAAAAATTGTATGCCTTCAACTACACATAAAATGTAATGTTGGTCAGCTTTTGTGCATATACACATTTGTTGGTTGGTTGATTTTGTTTAGTGGCATATCTACAACTATATGGGTTATTTGATGACGAAATCTAAATATTTTGAGCACAATTTCATGGCCTTAGCTAGATATATTTTGAACGCAGATGTATGCCTTCAACTACAGATAAAACGCATTGGTGGTATTTTTTACTATAAAAATGTGTATTTTATTTTCATTGAAGAGGAGCTACCACTCTGGCTCAGGGTGGACATAGGCACAATACCAATTAAGATTTGGTTCCACGCTTTTGAAAGTATTTAAGAGGAGGATGAGAATACTAATGTGAGTGTTGTGGATGGAGAAAGAAGCATGAGAAAGAGGAAGCAAGTGAGTAAGATAGGAGATTACTATTGACTTTACATTTAAATTCTTAGAGATTGTAGCTGTCGAGGAAGCAAGTAAACGGAAGGGAATTCCACAAGCGGGAACTGCGAGAAAAGAAGCTACTGGAGTAGAATTTGCATTTACATTTTATTGGTTTCACAGTAAAAGGGTGAGACCTAGTTGCTAATCTTGTGGCTAGAGTACATTCATGTATAGGGGGGCACCGGTGAGCTAACTTCATCGGCTCAGAAGCCGTAAAAGTATTTGTAGAAGAGACACAAGGAAGCCATATTACGCCAGCGATAAAGTGACTGTATCTAAGCTGCCTAGTCGGCATTGATCACATTACAGATTCTCCGTTGGGTTTTTTCAAGGACCCCTAAGTGCATAGCAGGAGGACCCGACTAGATTTGGCAGCAAAATTCCAATGAAAGCTACCAATCTATGAATTCTGTGAGAAATTACATTGTATAAAGGAAAAAGGACTGACGAGAAGGGATAATATTTTTATGATCTCTGATAATCGATGACCTAAGCGATTAGCTTTGATTGTTCTATGTATATTCTAAAGACCCATAAAATTGCTACAGTCCTATGTCTGTAACCGGGGCAGGGTGAGTTTGAGTTTTATTTAATGGCATATCAACACATCTGTGGGTTATTTAATGCCAAATAGGTGGGGTTTTAAGGTATTTTTTTTAATGTTCGGTTATAGTGAGAAGGTTGATTCAGTCAGATTTTAATGAATTTTTTTTGTTCTTATTCTTTTCTATTTTAGAAAATTGAAAATGTCTTCTAGTATTGAATTCAAAAATGTTTTGTTGAGAATCATTTTGTTTTCCTTAAAAAATGAGTTATATTTTTTTTCTTCAAAAATGTATTTTTGGTAATACTTTTCTTTTTAAAAATGTATATTTTTCTATAAAAGTTTATTTTATATATATACTAGCAGTGTAGCCCGGCGTTGCTCGAGTGTAATGAAAGCTTTAAAACTAATCCATGGTCCTGGAGCTCAGACTCAGTCTAAAGAATATTTGTGTGAAGTTTGGTGAGAATCGGATAAAAATTGTGGATTTGTATAAAGGACATACAGACAGATAAACAGACACACACACAAACATCTTGCCTTTATATATATATATATATATATATATATATATATATATATATATATTATCGATTTTCTGCCCTATTGTAAGAACTGCAACCTTGAAACTTCTGAATATTGTTTCTTATGTCTTTGTGTATGAGTGTATCAAATTTATTTAAAATCGGACCACACCGTCTATAACCCGATTTTTTCGATTATCGATTTTCGATATTTATCGGAGGTACCTCGACACAAAACCTAGCTAAGAACACTCGCAGACGCTGATAGTACAACTGTGTAAATTTTCAAGAAAATCGGTTCAGCCGTTTCGGAGTCTATAGGTAACGGACACACACACACACACACACACACACACACACACACACACACACACACACACAGAGACAATGTTCCATTTATAAATAAGTTTAGATAGATTAGATTTCTATAAAAGTCTATTTTTATGTATATATTTCTATAAAAGTCTATTTTTATACTTTTATAGTGTTTTGACCCCAGTTTGGGAGTTAACTATTTGCCCATGGCTGGGATCCTAACAGGTGCTACTACTTCGGGTCAGGGTGAACCTG
Organism: Ascarosepion bandense; assembly: GCA_037127315.1. Taxonomy (NCBI): domain Eukaryota; kingdom Metazoa; phylum Mollusca; class Cephalopoda; order Sepiida; family Sepiidae; genus Ascarosepion; species Ascarosepion bandense. The sequence goes on from JBBBDQ010000855.1 coordinate 4,508,278, forward strand.
GGAACAACAGCAATAAATTCCATGCTCCTCACAAACTCTCAATCAGAGACCTTGCTGCCCGATGCAGTTTATCGTCATGCCTAGAACCACAGGGCAGGGTGATGTTCATTCTACCTATTGATCCACTCTTTCTTGCCGAGTTTTATGATCAGTGGGTGCTATTTATTCTTGATATTTATCATTAGAATCTGGATGATTATTGCTGTGGAGCCGAGGCGAGGAATCGCACAAAATAATGAACAACAAAACAGATATTTCAGATAGAAAAACAGGTTTTAATGAACGTAGATATACAAACTTGAACGCAGGTTAGTAATCCAGGAATACGATTAGTAAAGAATAGATATATACAAGTCTTTGAAGTCGTGTTGGAAATAGTATATCTGTGTAATGTTATTCTAAGTGGAGCTCAGAGCTACTATGACTGCTGACGCGGTATTCTCTGTGTAACTTCGGTATCTCTCGGTAACTTACGGATCAGCCCGGTACTCTCCGATAACTCTCCCGGATCTCTACGATAACTGACGTATCTCACTATGGCAGGAGTGTATGTATACTCAAGTAGAGTCTATTATCATAACAACAATTATTATTATTATTATTATTATTATTATTATTATTATTATTATTATTATTATTATAAGTTTTATTTCTGCTATGGTCGCACTACCTACCAAGTCTGCGGGAAGACCTAAAGCAGGTCGTGGCGTGTTGTTTTGGCTCCATTTCATGTCTTTTCATAACTCCCTAACATTCCTAGCGTTACATAGACAAAGTTCTTCTTAGTGTGTGGGCTGTACTTAATAAGACAATTTTTTGTATATCTCTTAATCTGAGGTTTCATGAGATTCTTTAAATGTTTCTTTTGTTCCATTTTTTATCATTCCAAGTGCACCCACTATCACTGGCACGATTCTTGTTTTCTATTTCCACATTTTTTCTATTTCAATTTCCATGTTTTGTATATTTTGACATTTTTTTTTCGAATTCCTTGGTTGCTATGTTAGAATCCGCTGGACAAGCCATATCAATTAATAAGTTAGTTTTTTCTTTCTGGTTTTTAACAATAATGTCTGGCCTATTTGCTTCAGTTTTTGTCTGCGTAGATGGTGTAATCCCATAGAATGGTGACATCTTCTATTTCTTTAACCGGTGCTGGGTGATGTTCATGCCAGTGTTTGTTTACAGATTTTTCATATTGTCCAATTAAATATTGCCCAACTATATCGTGACGATTTTTATATTCATTTGGGGCAAGTACAGAATATCCTGAGATTAGATGGTTTCTAATTAGAAATTGTTTCTAGGTATTTATCACAGAACCTGCATTTTGGATCCACATTATTATGTATAATATTTGCCTGAAAGTTTCTCATGAAAAGACTTTGGTCTTGCGCTACAAGAATAAAACCTTCAGTCTCAGACTTTAATCCAGATGCATGTACCCATCGATGAGTATTAACTTTATCAACATTGGGTTTATTAGCACGTTCTGGATATTGGACATGCAGCGTTGTTTCATCTGTTCAAGAGCTTTATCCTTGGCTTTCTTTTTCATATTTTTTGCTGCAATAGTTGGTTTTTGTTATTATTATTATTATTATTATTACAAAATCTTCATTATTATTGTTATTCTTCGGTTATCTTTGCTTCGGTGCCTGGAAATGATATTTTCACGTATGCATTATGGTTACCTAAAACTAAATCAAATCCATTTCAATACAAGTAAACGAGTCTTTTTATATGAAGACAGACGCTTACGCGATGCCCTGTCGTGCGTGTCACGTGATAGCTTTTAAAGAACGCTCCTTTTCAAAAACACAAAATAAATTGCGTTGCAGTGAAAACATAACAATCAAAATAAGATAACATCGGAAAAATAAGATCCTTAAAAATGGCCAGTGTAGTGGTTAAAAGTGTTTGGAAAAGCAATAATTTTCTTTTAGCTCTTTTTATATCCAGCAAAACGGAAACCGATAAGAATACTGGAAAAATCGTTTTTAATAAAACATGTTTAAAAAACATTGACGCAAATATATATATATATATACTACCAGCCATAATTATTAGGTCACCCTGTGAAAACAATAAAATGTAGACGCAAATTCTACTCCAGCAGTTTCTTCTCTCGCACTTCCCACCTGTGGAATTCCCTTCCATTTACTTGCTTCCCCGACAGCTACAATCTCCTAGAATTTAAATATAAAGTTAATAGTCATCTTCTATCTCACTAACCTGCATCCTCTCTCTCATGCTCCTTTCTCGACCACTCCACTCCCATCAGTATTCTCATCCTTCTCTTACCCACTTTCTGACACCCCCTATAATCTGTCACTCTTTTTCATAACTTTCTTCTTATTTTACTCCCTGCACAACAGTGGCAGTAAAATGCCTTGCTTGGGGCGATATGATTATAAAACAAATCAATCTCATTTTTTTCATATCTATCTATCTATCTATCTATCTATCTATCTATCTATCTATCTATCTATCTATATGTCCAGATATCTACATATCTTTCTATCTAGCACATTCCATTTATAATCTATCTATCTATCTATCTATCTATCTATCTATCTATCTATCTATCTAAAGTCAATATTCATCTCTTATCTTATTACGCTTGGGAATACCAGGTGCTGTAAGCGTATAGTAACGAATGTGCGTTGTGGTGCAGTGGATATCAGCTCGGAAAGAGAAATCGGTGAGCCGAGTTAGAATTCCAGTTGAATACCTTGCATTCACTTAAGCACTGGTACCCTTGGGAAAGGTATTAATCCGTCCATTCCCTCCAGTTATGGGTTAAATAAGAAGGGTAGGACTTGGGGACCCTGCTCTTAAAAACAAATCCCAATGAATCGTGAAAAAGAAAAATGTTGTAAAAATAAAAAAATATAAAAAAAATAACCTTACCCAAAATTATTGGTTATGACCTTAAATGATCACATAAGGATTGATAGGCCGTTAAGCCTCAAAAACAAACAAACAAACAAATCTTATCTCATTAATTTGCATCCTCTCTCTCTCTCTCATGCAGTTTTCTCTGTTCACTCTACTCCCATCAGTATTCTCTTCCTTCTCTTACCCACTTCCTGAAACTCCCTATAACCTGTCACTCTTTCTCATAACTTTCCTCCTATGTAACCCCCCTGCACAACAGTGGCAGTAGAATGCCTTGCTTGGGGCGATATGATTATAAAAAAAAATGCTATACAATTATGTGGACATAAAGTGGGGGATCAATTATACAGTAAAATCAATATATAAACTGATCCCTCGCTTTATGGCCACAGTCATCCTTAATCTTAGCCACTTCCTGACACCCCTTATAACCTGTCACTTTTTCTCATAACTTACCTCCTATGTAACCCCCTGCACAACAGTGGCAGTAAAATGCCTTGCTTGGGGCCACATGATTATAAAAAAAAAAACATGGCAATAAAGATGAGAACAATAGTTTGAAAAATGTAAATAATGTAAATACTATCTCATTTCAACTTGCATCCTCTCTCTCATGCTCCTTTCTCTGTCCACCCCACTCTCATCAGTATTCTCATCCTTCTCTTACCCACTTCTTGACACCCCCTATAACCTGTCACTCTTTCTCATAACTTTCCTCCTATGTAACCCCCTGCAAAACAGTGGCAGTAAAATGCCTTGCTTGGGGCGATACGATTATAAACAGATAGATAGATAGAATCTCCAGGAATTTAAATGTAGAATCAATAGTCATCTCCTATCTCACTAACCTGCATCTTCACTCTGTCCATTCCACTCTCATCAGTATTCTCATCCTTCTCTTACCCACTTCTTGACACCCCCTATAACCTGTCACTCTTTCTCATAACTTTCCTCCTATGTAACTCCCTGTACAACAGTGGCAGTAAAATGCCTTGCTTGGGGCGATATTATTATAAAAAAACATTCATGTGACGAGTGGAAACAAGAATTCCAGTTGTTGTTGGAGCCGTCGGTTTGATTGGAAAACATTCCTATAAATTCATTGACGAGATTCCCGGTCGCCCATGCTTTAAAGACATACAAATTTTTACTCATAAGCAGTGGCGATTGTGGAACTCTGAAAGGTGGCGAGCACTTAGATGCCGAGATTTTTATAAGGGAGTGCAAACTGATACCGTGTAATTACTTACCAAATTTTTTCCTCGGTCATATATCACTGACTGCCTATTTATCTACATATCAAGTTGAGGACATTATTGCCTGGACTACTGCCGATACTGAGAAACCGGGGAGCCGAGTTCGAATTCCAGTCGAATCCATTGTATTCACTTGCGCGCAAATACCCTTAGGAAAGGTATTAATCCGTCTCTTCCTTCCAGTTATGGGTTAAATAACAGGACAGATTGGATTCTATAGCCTTGGTCGGCAACCAGTCTACCGCAGAAAGCAATGGCAACCTACTGCGGGATAATCGTCTGCCCAGTCAGTTATGTCTCTTTCGAGACATTATCGCCCAATATTTGTAGAAGAGACAGAGGGAAACTTCTTCCCTCTATCTGGCCTGTTAGCATCAGGTTCTCCAAGCCCTCCTTCCTCATTGCATGTCCCAGGAACTTCAGTTCTCTCTTCCTGATGCTCAGTATTAATTTCCTTTTTGTTTCCATCATTTCCAACACCTCATCATTGCTCACATGCTCGATCCATTATATTCGCAGCATCCTTCTGTAGAACCGCATTTCAGCTGCTTCAAGTTTTTCCTTCATCTTTGATGATATTGTCCAGCATTCACTGCCATATTGAAGGATACACAGCACATAGCAATCCAGTACTCGCTTCTTTGTTTCCAGCGAAATTTTCCTGTTTCTTAATACTTTGCTCAACTTCTGGAATGCTTCCTTTCGCCATGCCGGATCTCTGTGTTGCACTTTCAGATCAGGGATATCAAAATCAAACAAGCACAAGGATTTAAAGATCTGGGAAATTTTTCAAAGAGAGCACAAAATGCGATACTGGAATCCGTACACGCACTTGAATAGCCTTTTCCAAAGCTAAATAGTATTAAGAAACAAACAAATAAAAGAGTTTTGAACTGCGGCATAATATCACTCCTCCATGGACTGAACATGGAAACAGCGACGAAGAATTAGAGAAAATGGAAACAATAAGAAAACTTATGATTACCTATTTCGTGTTGCAAATTGTGTTATTGCGTATGAAAGGCTTAAAATGGTTAAATCAGTGACCATTTGTAGGAAAGATATCAGGCGAATATAGAGCATGAAATAAATTTTCATAATTCAGGCTATGCACTTTTTAGACGGTTGATTGAGAAGCGTGCTAGCAAAAATGGGTCGACTCGTGGTTAGCCTCAAACGACGTGTCATTTTTCCGACGGGGAATTCAAATGTTGCCAGAAAAATAAGAAAAAGTAGTGGCTAGTGATGAACAATAGTTTCAGTGATATATTTCTTACTAATTTTTGTCAATAAAAAATTGGCTTGTAAATTTCAGTGCGTCTAAGACCAAACTGCTGTCTGTCAATCATCACAGTCAACCACTCCTGCCTCCTATAAGCATGGACCAAGCGAGTCTCCCTGAAAGCAATACACTGCGCCTCATCGGCCTTACACTCTCTTCCAATCTCAAGTGGAATCATTAGATTGAGTCAATAGCTAAATCCATTGCTAGGAAGTTTGGGTCACTGTCACGGGTCAGGATGTTTTTTTTCCGCCTGACTCCATCCTGCATATATACAAATCAACCATTCATCCGTGCCTGGAGTACTGCTGCCATATATGGTCAGGCGCCCCTGCTGTTCATCTCAGTGTTCTCGACAGGCTCCAAAGGAGAATCACTAATGTGATAAGTACCAACTTGGCGGATCAACTCCAGCCATTTCCCCACCAACGGGATGTGGCTTCTCTTTGTCTTTTCTATAAATATTTTCATGGCTTGTGCTCCAACGAACTTTAGTCACTGGTGCCCATGCAACAGGTGTTTACTCGTTCAACCAGACTGGCAACTGTGTCTCGCCCATTCACAGTTAGATCAACTAAATGCAGACGACAATTCTGCTCCATCAGGTTCTTTTTTCGCACTTCCTGCCTGTGGAACTCGCTTTCATATTCTTGCTTTCCTGACGGCTACAACCTACAGGAATTTAAATGCAATGTCAATATCCATCTCTTAACCACTTGATTCTAGTTCTTTCTACACCACCCTGTATATCCTTTTCTTTCTCTCCCCCTTTGCAACTGTCATCACACCTGTATTCCCATCCTTCTCTTGCTCCTTTCTAACTGGTTTATCTTCTTCTTTACTCTCTTCTACTTAATCTTTTTACTCTTATGTAGCCCCCATGAACATCATGGCGTTACTGCCTTGCTCGGGATGATACGATTAAAAAAGTTACCATGTTGACGAATAACTGTTCTCCTCTAGGTTCTTAATCTCATTTGTAAAAATTCTTATCTTTTGATGTGTTGAACAGGTAAAATAATTCAATTACTTCTTCCTTAGAGGTGGATGTTTTGTTGTGTATGATAAGTGATAATCGAGCGAATATTGAGGATGAAGCACAATTTATAAGAGACAGATCAGTCCGAAAATAAATAACTGTTGCCATATCTAGGCAGAAGTTGCCTAGACTTCACTTTCAGTCTTGACAGAGTTCCTAAGCGTCTCCGAAACCTTGTTGGAGAAGAATTTTTTTTTACACTCTAACCTCTCTCTCACAGGCGAAGTGTTGTGAGTCTATCACTGCTCTATCACTACTATCATAGAAACTGCATTACCTGGTACCACCAGGCGTCACCTACACAGCTAGGACCTACCATGCCACTTCCATAGTAGCAAAGAACCCACACGTCATACGTCTTCCATCGGCGAGGAGTTGGTTCCACTCAAGCAGCTTAGTCCCACGAACCACTGCTTTATGGAACTGACTCTCGTGAAGATGTTTACACAATCACTACAATCTTAACCACACAAACAGCTTCTTCAAACAGACCTCAAGTGGAATGACTATATAGAATCCATAGCTAAATCCTAAGAAGGTCGGTTCTCTGTGTAGGGCCAGGAAGTTTATCTCGTCTGAAACAATCCTGCACATATATAAATCTACCATCCGCCCGTGCATCGAATACTGCTGCCATGTCTGGTCGGGTGCTCCTGCTATCTACTTAGAGATCATTGACAAAATCCAAAGGAGAATCTGTAATCTGATCGATCCCAACTTGGCAACTCAGATACAGTCAGTTTCTCACCGGCGCAATGTGGCTTCCCGGTGTCTCTTCTACAAATACTTTCATGGTTTCTGCTCCGATGAGCTTAGCTCACTGGTGTCCCCTATATATGAATTTACTCGAGCCACAAGATTAGCAACTATGTCCCACCCTTTTACTTAAAAACTAATAAAATGTTAATGCAAATTCTACTACAGCAGTTTCTTTTCTCGCACTTCCCACCTTTGGAATTCCATTCCGTTTACTTGCTGACTCGACAACTACAATCTCTAAGAATTTAAATGTAACGTCAATAGTCATCTCCTATCTCACTAACCTGCATCCTCTCTCTCTTTCACCTTTCTCCGTCAACTCCACTCTCATCAGTATTCTCATCCTTCTCTTACCCACTTCCTGATACCTCCTATACCCTGTCACTCTTTCTCATAACTTTTCTCCTATGTAACCCCCTGCACAACAGTGGCAGTAAACTGCCTTGCTTGGGGCCATATGATTATATGAAAAAAGAAAAATCGTTTAGACGGCCGGAACAACAATCAATCCAAAATGTTTCTTTTTAAGCGTAACAAACCAATGCTTGTTGATTGCAAAGGATCCTTCAAGAAAGTAGTAGGTCAGTTTGATATTTGCTTTCTTTTTGTTTTAAATTCATAGATATTATTCTACAAGACAGGCAGACAATCCAGACTAGTGAGCACTGTTTATCTCCTTTAGCTAGGGGTGGGGTGTAAAAATGAACTCAATTCTCCCTCGAATTTCATTTTTCCGATGTGACAGATCTTGCAATCTTGCTAGATTTTATCACGGTTGGCTTGCTCAATCTTTTCTATATTTGCAAGTTTATTTTTGTCAAATCAGACCCCGAGTCTAGTTGAAATTCCACAATTTTGTTTAAAATTTTTACGTGTACGAATTTCATGGTATTAGCACCGTCTAGTTCGTCCGACCTTGTAATTTTTGATGCGGCTATTGGTTTTACTTTTTCACCGGCAATGTGAACTTTTATATCCGGCTCGGTTACATGTATAACATTTTTTGTTCCGGAATAAACAACCTTTGTACCAGGGCTGCACATCCGTAACATATGTTAAGAGGCAATTTATTTCGCTTTTGCTTTGTTTCATTAGTATTAAACGACTTTGTTTCTGTTTGCAGCGTACTTTTTTTTGTGAGCAATACTTGATTCTTCGATATTTTTAGAATCCTGCTTTACACTGACGTACCTCTGACATTCTTCAGCGATCTGCGAAAGTGCTATATTCGTTTCATTTTCCAATTTGTTAAATATTCTTAGCTTAATTTCAGCATCTTTTGTTGAAACTAGTCCTTGTACAAATATCAAAATTATTAACCCATAGCCGCGTTGGTCTAACATCATCGCAGTGTTTGTTTACTATTGATGCTAAATTTGTATAATCATCACATTCTTTTCAAATTAGATTAAGACATTTTCATCTTTTACGGAAAAAATGTCTTTGAACTGAAAAGCTCCGTGAGTAATTCCACAGCTTAAGTGAATGTCAACTCACTAGTCTTTCGCGGCAAAATGAAGTTTCAGAATTTTGTCTGCCCAGTTGTGCAAAATTTCCTCAGAAAACGTAATTTTTTTCGCGTCACTCCAATTTTTACAATCTGTAGTATATACGAAGGTCATTCAATAAATAGGTTGAATTTTTCGGTATAATGACTTCTAATACCGATAGAAGCTTACCTTTTTTTATTCAAGGTGGTCTCCCAGCAGTGTCACACATTTTCCCATCTGTGCACAAGCTTTCGTATTCCCTCAGCGTAAAAATCTCTGGACTGATGTCTCAGCCAATCGTTCACAGCACTTTTGACTTTATCGTCTCTTTCAAACTTCGTGTCTCTCGTAAACGCTTTCAAGGGACCAAACAGCTAAAAGTCTCAAGGGGCAAGGTCTGGGCTGTAAGCGGGATGAGGGAGCAGTTCCCAGCCCAGCTTCATGCAAAACGACTCCATGTGACTGATGACCTCTGCGTTTGTTTTATGTCTTTCTTGGCCTGTCTCAGCAGTTCACAGTAGTTGGCACTGTTCACAGTACTTCCTTTCTCAAGGAATGAAATGGTGATTGGGCTTTGAATATCCAAAAAACGGTGAGCATCACCTACCCTCAATGGAACTTGAACTTCTTCTTCATTGGAGAGCCTGCGTGCTTCCACTCCATGGACTGCCGTTTGGACTCAAACCCATGTCTCGTCACATTTGACCACCTTCTTCAGAAACTCATCACCATCCTTCTCATGGCGGGAGAGACACTGCTGAGACAACTCGATCCTCTTCTGTTTGTGCTCTGCAGTAAGCATCTTTGGCACCCACCGGCAGCTGACCTTCGAATAAGCAAGATCATGGATAATTTTGTGTGCTGCCCCAACAGATAGGCTCAAGGTTCTTGCAATGTGATCCACTGTCACCCTGCTGTCAGACTGAATGAGGTCACTGACTGATTCAATCACCTCAGGAGACCTCACTTCTGTAGGCCTCCCAGGCCTGTCTTCATCCTCAATACTGCTCCATCCTTCTGTAAACAATTCAACCTACTTTTAGACATTTTTGGCTGAAACATGTCGTACGATACACAGTTGACATTCTCCTGTGAATCTCAACTGGTTTGCACCCTTCAGTAACCAAAAACTTGATAACTGACCTCTGTTAAATCCTGGAGTATGCTTCTTGGTCGGCTATCTTTGTTAATTTCCAAAACTCTCAAAGTTTTTTTTTCAATCTGCAAAAAAAATTAAATCCCTTTGAAAAAAATTAAAGGGAAAAATTAAAAATGTAAGCATTTATCTGTATTAGAAGTCCTTGTACCGAAAAATTCACCTTATTTATTGAATGACCCTCGTAGAAGTCCTTATACCGAAAAATTCACCTTATTTATTGAATGACCCTCGTAGAAGTCCTTATACCGAAAAATTCACCTTATTTATTGAATGACCCTCGTAGAAGTCCTTATACCGAAAAATTCACCTTATTTATTGAATGACCCTCGTAGAAGTCCTTATGCCGAAAAATTCACCTTATTTATTGAATGACCCACGTATATTCTCATATCTCTTAAAGTATGAAGCAGAGGTTATGTCTTCTCTGGAGCGCATGTAAAATTCTCTATTGCACTCCAAATGGTGCCATGTGAAAAAGAAAATGCGTTATCAATGGAATTCCTACGTCTTATTAGTTTAAAAGCTTGCTTCTGAAATTCAAGCTGCCTCTCTTGATTTTCGTTCTGAGTTTGCAGAAAATGTATTCTATTTTTTTCCTGTTAAAAGAGAAGGTGTTGTTGCCATTTCTCTTGCTGTTCAATCTGGTACTGTACAAGATCCAATAAAATTCTGTTGAAATCCTCCATGATAAATGTCTTTTTTATCTTCCGATTTTATTTTTTTGCTTTTTTTCCAGTTGCTTTACTGTGATGAAAATTTATTTTTGAATTTTCGTAAATCCACTGTTTACCGTGTTTTATATGAGTTTCTTTTTAATTTCGGTGGTCCTCGCAAATCTTCGCGCAAATATTTGTCGCAAATCTTTGTCGCAAATCTTCGTCGCCAATTTGTTGTGGTAAGGGGCATTTCGTGGAATGAAGAGATACACAGTGAAATGTAGGTAAACTATTTTACTAATAGAATGGTACAACCAAGATGTATATACAATGTTTACAGTCTCTCGCAGTCATGGCCGTATCTGACTACCGGGCACACCGGGCACGGGTCCGGACCGATCCGTGCAATCATAGTGAAAATCCAGGCAAGGAAAAATGTCTTCGTTAGAAATCAAAATAAACAATTCACGAAGAAAGAATGAAAGAAAGAAAGAAAGAAAGAAAGAAAGAAAGAAAGAAAGAAAGAAAGAAAGAAAAACGAAGAAAACATCCGAAAGAACGCAATAAAAATCTGTTTGCTTATTTATTCATTTTGGGAGAAAAGACTGGTTATACTCAGAAAGTCCGAACCCGATTTCCTGCTTTCGTTAACGTCCTGTGCCTAATTTCCATTGGAATAGCCGAAAAAATCCGCAAAAATCATAGTTTCTGGAAACGGATGACACTGATGACGTCATCACATTGTCAACTAATAAATCCGGGCAATTTTCTCTGTACCCGGTGTTTTTTTTAGCTACGGTCTTGCATACTATTATTCGTTTTTTTAATTATGCCAAGGCTTAAATAGCGAAAACTGGACAGCTCCAGCGCAAGATCTTTGAATACACAGTCAGTTAAGTGCCATACGTGATACACGGTTTGGGCGATCATGTCTCGAAAGAGACATGAATGACGAGACAGAAGATTATCCCGCAGTAGGTTGACATTGCTTTCTGCCGTAGACTGGTTTGCTAAGCCAAGGCTATAGAACCCAATCTGTCCTGTTATTATAGCTAGAAGAAATGCATTATATTATTACGTAGTAATTAGTGGGGGATCAGTTTATTACTTCATAACAATAGAAAACCAATCCCCCACTTTGTGACCATTAGAAGCCTTAATCATGATTCCAACTATTATATTCAGTCAGTCAGTTGAGTGCCATATGTGATACATGCTTTGAGCGATCATGTCTCGAAAGAGATATGACTGACTGGGGAGAAGATTATCCCGCAGTAGGTTGACATTGCTTTCTGCCGTAGACTGGTTTGCTCAGCCAAGGCTATAGAACCCAATCTGTCCTGTTATTATAGCTAGAAGAAATGCATTATATTATTACGTAGTAATTAGTGGGGGATCAGTTTATTACTTCATACCAATAGAAAACCAATCCCCCCATTTGTGACCAGTAGAAGCCTTAATCATGATTCCAACTATTATATTCAGTCAGTCAGTTGAGTGCCACATGTGATAGATGCTTTTTTTATCATTAGCTACGGCTCTGCTCGCAGTAACAGGTGTTACTTCACGAAGTTCGTGATAATGGCAACAATTGTGCTAAGCGCACATCGTCTATTATACATCGGGGCGATTGGATGACACATGGAACGAGCCACGACACAACACATAATAATGTAAATTCAAAATGCACGGAATATATCAGGAACCATAGACCATCTAATCTCATGATAGTCTATACTTGCGCCAAATGAATATAAAAATCATCACGACAGATTAGGTCAATATTTACACTGGCTAATGTGCAAAAACTTTAGAAAAAAAAATGTTAATAAATACTAGTATGAACATTACCCAGCACCAGTTACAGTAACAGAAGACGTCACAATTCTATGGGATTACACGATCTTCATTGTCATGAACATTGAAGCAAATAGGCATGAAATAAATTTTTTAAAAAAATGAAATTAAAAAAAAAATTAATTTAAAAAAACGAAAAAATGCTTGACTACTAACTGATGCGTTTTACCCAGAAAACTGTAACATAGCAACCAAGGGATTTGAAAAAAGAACTATCGAGCTATAAAGAAATAGAAAAATGTGGCAATTGAAAACAAGAATATTACCTGTCATAGTAGGTGCACTTGGAATGATAAAAAAGGAACACAACAACACATTGAAATAATCGTTAGAAAACCCAGCTTAAGAGAAATAAAAAAATGACTTCATAATTATAAGCCACGCACTAAGAAGTACTTTTCTTATTTAACGCTAAAGATTTTATGTGATTTAGAGAAAAAAATCATGAAATGTAATCAAAACGACACACCACTACCTACCTTAGGTCTTTTTGTAGATTTCTTAGTTAGTTTAACCATAAAAAAATTCGGAATAATAAAAATAATTATTAATATTTTGCTGCTATGTAAGAAAGCTATTTTTTATTATTTCCTTTTCGTGTTGAAAGTTCAATGAATAAAACGTCACATCCAAATTTACGATGAATAACTACGTTTACGATGTTCATATTGGAAAACGGCTATAAGCAAAGAGCAAACAGTGAGGACCAAATTCATATCGCGTTTGTTATTCTCAGCTCGACAACACACGCGTAATTACAAATGGGTAAAAAAGCAATTATTATTCTAAGTAATAATAATAATAAAATGCTTTATTCTTGCAGCGCAAGACCAAAGACTTTTCACTAGGAACTTTCAGGCAAATATTATACATAATAATGTGGATCCAAAATGCAGACCATCTAATCTCAGGATGTTCTGTACTTGCCCCAAGTGAATATAAAAATCGTCACGATAGAGTGGGGCAATATTTCCATTGGACAATGTGCAAACACTATGGAAAAGCTGTAAACAAACACTGATATGAACATCACCCAGCACCGGGTACAGAAATAGAAGATGTCACCATTCTATGGGATTACACCATCTACACAGACAGAAAAATTGAATCAAATAGGCCGGACATTATTGTTAAAAACCAGAAAGAAAAAACTAACTTATTAATTGATATGGCTTGTCCAGCGGATTGTAACATAGCAATCAAGGAATTTGAAAAACTGTCAAAATATAAAAACCTGGAAATTGAAATAGAAAAAATGTAGAAATTGAAAACAAGAATCGTACCAGTGATAGTAGGTGCACTTGGAATGATAAAAAATGGAACAAAACAACACATTGAAAGAATCCCTGGAAACCCCAGCTTAAGAGATATACAAAAAATTGTATTATTAAGTACAGCCCACACACTAAGGAAAACGTTATCTATGTAATGCTGGGGACGATAGGGAGGATAGAAAAACATGAAATGGAGTCATAACAACACGCCACTACCTGCCTTAGGTCTCCCCGCAGACTTGGTTGGTAGTGAGACCAATGCAGAAATCTAAATTTGATGAAAAATGACATAATAATAATAATAAAATATTTTATACATGGTAATATATAATAATATAATTGTAATGATATATTTAATGATAATAAAAATATTTTATATGTGGTAATATGTAGTATTATAATAATAATGTTATATGTAATAATATTAATGATAATGTATTTTACATATGATAATATGTAGTAATATAATAGTAATGATATATGTCATAATAATAATATAGTTCATATTTAGAAATATTTTAATATAATAGCAATGTTATGTGTAATAATAATAATAATGAATAATAATAGTAATAACAACTGCTTGTATATTGTGTTTTTAATATATCACTTTGTATTTCATCAATAACGCGATAAGTGCAAATATTCTACTGCAATATTCTACTGCAATATTCTAATGCAATATTCTACTGCAATATTCTACTGCAAATATTCTACTGCAAATATTCTACTGCAATATTCTACTGCAATATTCTACTGCAAATATTCTACTGTAATATTCTACTGCAGTATTCTACTGCAAATATTCTACTGCAATATTCTACTGCAAATATTCTACTGCAATATTCTACTGCAAATATTCTACTGCAAATAATCTACTGCAGTATTCTACTGCAAATATTCTACTGCAATATTCTACTGCAAATATTCTACTGCAATATTCTACTGCAATATTCTACTGCAATAAGGCATGACTTTAACAGAAAAAGCAAACACAGTGGAGAAGGAAAAAAAAGATTTTATGTGATTTAGAGAAAAAAATCATGAAATGTAATCAAAACGACACACCACTACCTACCTTAGGTCTTTTTGTAGATTTCTTAGTTTAACCATAAAAAAATTCGGAATAATAATAATAATTATTAATATTTTGCTGCTATGTAAGAAAGCTATTTTTTATTATTTCCTTTTCGTGTTGAAAGTTCAATGAATAAAACGTCACATCCAAATTTACGATGAATAACTACGTTTACGATGTTCATATTGGAAAACGGCTATAAGCAAAGGCTTATAATAATAAATAAGGCTTCGATAATAAAATGAAAGAAAGAAAAACAGAATGAGAGAAAGGATTTTGATTTTGATTTGATTTTGAGTTTTGTTTAGCAGCATATCAACACCACCGTGTGTTATTTAATGCCAAAAAGGTTAGGTTTAAGGTATTTTTTAAATGTTCGCTTATAGTGAGAAGGTTGGTTTAGTCAGATTTTGATGAAAAAAATTATCTTTTATTTTTTAGAAAACTGAAGATGTCTTGTATTCAAAAATGTATAGCTGGTAATAATTGTTTTCTTCAAAAATATGTTATGGTAATATTTTTTTTCTTAAAACGTTTTTTTTTTTAAAATAATATGGTAATATATTTTTTCCTTCACAAATGTATTGTGGGTAATATTGTTCCTTCAAAAATGTCTATTTTTCTATAAATATCTATTTTTATGTATATATTTCTATAAAAGTGTGTTTGTTATACTTTCATAGTATTTTAACCCCAATTTGGGGATTAACTATTTGCCCATAGCTGGGACCTTAACAGGTGCTACTAATAAGGGTCAGGGTGGACCTGAGAACACCAGCAATTAAGAGGTTGTTCCATACTCCTCGCAACCTCCTAATCAGAGGCCTTGCTGCCGGATGCACTTTACCGCCATACCCAGGACCAAAGAGAGAAAAAAAAGTGGTAAAGAAAGAAAGGAAAAGAAAAAAAGCGCAAATTATGCATAAATGAAAAAAGGGAAAAAATAAAAAAAACGAAAGTAAATGAAAAAAACATGAAGTAAAATCATGAAGGAAAAAACATGAAAGAAAACCATGAAGTAAAACCATGAAGAAAAACATGAATAAAAAACACGAAGTAAAAACATGAAGAAAAACATAAAGGAAAAAATATGAAGAAAAACATGAATTAAAAAACATGAAGGAAAAACATGAAGTAAAAACATGAAGGAAAAAGTATGAAGAAAAAACATCGTAAAAACATGAAGTAAAAACATGAAGCAAAAACATGAATTAAAAACATGAATTAAAAATATGAAGTAAAAACTGTGAAGAAAAAACATTAAGTAAAAATATGATGTAAAAAACATGAAGGAAAAACATGAAGTAAAAACATGAAAGAAAAACATGAAGTATAAAACATGAATTAAAAACACGAAGTAAAAACATGAAGTAAAAAACATGAAGTAAAAACTTAAAGTAAAAAACATGAAGTAAAAAATATGAAGAAAATGATGAAGTAAAAACATGAAGTAAAAACATGAAGGAAAAACATGAAAGAAGAAACATGAAGGTAAAAGAAAAAAAGATGTAAATAAGTAAAGATAAAAAAGTGAAAGGAAAATAAAAGCGGAAGAATATAAAAGGAATGAAAGCAAACAACGAAAAAAAGAAAATACTGAAGAAAAATGAAAGCGCAAAAAATGAAGAAAAAGCCAAAAAGAAACGAAAAAAAACGAAAGAAAATGACAGTAAAAGTAAAGCGAAGGAAAAATAGAGAAATAAAAAAAAAGAAAGAAAGGCAAAAATTAAGCAAAGTGAATAATATAAAAGCAAAAATAAGAAAATGAAATATGAAAGTAAAAGAAAAACGAAAGAAAAATTAAATGAGCATGAAAAATTTTGAAAAAAAAGAAAGGAGAAAAAATAAAGAATAAGGAAAGAAAAGGAAAAATATGAAAGTAAGTAGAAAAAATACAAAAGAAAGAAAGAAACAAACAAAAAATGAAGAAAAGTGTAAGAAAAGGGAGAAATCATGAACAAAATAGGAGGAAAGAAAAAGAGAAAACAAAAGAAAGTAAATAAAGATTTAAGAAAAAGAAAATAAGAATGAAAAACCAAATAAGAAAGAAAAACAAAAACGAAACAAAGAAAGATTAAAAGAAAAGAGAAAGCAACAAAAAACACAAAATAAAAAAGACGTAAGAAAAAACATGAAAGAAAAGAAAAATGAAAACAAAATAAATAAATATATAAATAAAGAAGAAAATTGAACAAAAATAAATAAAAAATTTGAAAGCGTAAAAAACAAGTAAATAAATCAAAAAAACATCATGAAAATTAATGAAAGGCGAAAAATTAAGCAAAGTGCACGATATAAAAGTAAAAATAAAGAAAAAACGAAAGAAAAAAGAAAACGAAAGAAAGTGTGAAAAAAAGATAGCAAGAAAAAACAAATCACAAAATAAAGAAAGACGTAAGAAAAAGAAAACGAACATGAAAGGAAAGAAAATAGAAAAGGAAGGAAGGAAGGAAGGAAGGAAGGAAGGAAGGACAAAACTAAACAAAAGTTAAAGAAAGATGTAAGAAAACCTAAAAAATCATGAACGTAAATGAAAAGAAAGAAAGAAAGAAAGAAAGAAAGAAGGAGAAAAACACTAAACAAAAATGAAAGAAATAAGTAAAAAAACAAAAACTATGAAAGTAAAGGTATAGGAAAAGAAGTGAAAAAGAATGAAAAAAGGAGAAAAGGAAAAAGAAAAAAGTAAGACGTACAAAAAGGAGAAAAATGAAAGGAAAAAATATATATAAAGAAAAAACGACAGAAAAAGGAAGACGAAAGGAAGTGTTAAAAAAAGATAGCAAGAAAAACCAAATCACAAAATAAAGAAAGACGTAAGAAAAAGAAAACGAACAAGGAAATAAATGAATGAATGAAGGAAGGAAGGAGGAAAGAAAAACTAAACAAAAGTTAAAGAAAGATGTAAAAAAACTAAAAATCATGAAAGTAAAGGAAAAAGAAATGGAAATAAAGAATGAATGAAAAAAAAAAAAATAAAAATAACGGATGACATAAGAAAAAGAAAACAAAACATGAAAAAAACTAAAGAAAGAAAGAAAGCAGGAGAAAAACACTAAACAAAAATTAAAGAAATAATTAAAAAAATGAATGAAAGTAAAGGAATAGAAAAAAGAATGAAAAAAGGAAAAAGGAAAAAGAAAAAGAAAGACATCAGAAAAGGAGATAAATGAAAGAAAAAAATAAAAAAACGAACTAAATAAAAATAGAAAAAAAACAAAATAAAAATAAAATCGTAAAAAAAGGAAAACATGAAAAGAAAGCAATAGAGAATAAGAAAGAAAAGAAGAAATGAAATAAATAATGAAAGAAAGTAAAAAAGAAAGAAAGACAAGAAAATACAAAATAAAAATAAAGATAGGCGTAAGAAAAGGAAAAACAGGAAAAGAAAGAAATTGAGAATAAGAAAGAAAAGGAGAAATGAAATAAATAATGAAAGAAAGTAAAAAAGAGAGATAGAAAGAAAAAGGAAGAAAAGAGGAGATATAAAATAGATAATGAATGGAAGTAAGAAAGAAAGTCAAAAAGAAAAAGGAAGGAAGGAAGGAAGACGGGAAAAAAACAAAATAAGAATAAGGAAAGGCGTAAGAAAAACAAATGAAAATATGAAGAAAAGAAAAAAGTAATAAGAAAGAAAAAGAGAAATGAAATAAATAATGAAAGAAAGTAAAAAAGAAAGACAAAAAGAAAAAAGAAGAAAGGAAAGAAGGAAGGAAGGAAGAAAGACGAAAAAAATAAAGAAAAAGCGTTAAAAAAAACAAATGAAAATATGAAAAAAAAGAAAAAAGGAATAAGAAAGAAAAAGAAAAATGAAATAAATAATGAAAGAAAGTAAAAAAGAAAGACAAAAAGAAAAAGGAAGAAAGGAAAGAAGGCAGGAAGAAAGACGAAAAAACAAAATAAAAATAAGGAAAAACGTAAAAAAAACAACAAATGAAAATATGAAAAAAAGAAAAAGAAAAAAGGAATAAGAAACAAAAAGAGAAATGAAATAAATAACGAAAGGAAGAAAGTGAAAAAAAAGAAAGTTATTTTATTTTAAGATATCTTGTAGGATGTGCGTTGTGGTACAGTGGATATCGGCTCGGAACGAGAAACCGGGAGCCGAGTTCGAATTCCAGTTGAATCCATTGTATTCACTTACGCACACATACCCTTGGGAAAGGTATTAATCCTTCTCTTCCTTCAAGTTATGGGTTTAATAGCAGGATAGATTGGGTCTTATAGCCTTGGTCGACAACCAATCTACCACAGAAAGCAATGGCAACCTACTGCGGGATAATCTTCTGCCCAGTCAGTCATGTCTCTTTCGAGATATGATCGCCCAAGCGTGTATCACGTATGGCACTTAACTTCTGACTGATCTTGTTTATCGGGTCACATTAACTTTCATTTATAAAAAAAAACGCTCATAACGAAGAAAACCCACTAATTGTCGTAAAATATTTACTTACACGGATCATGGCAATATATTAGTATTATTATCATTAATAATAATAATAATAATAATAATAATAATAATGTAAAAAGATGCCAGTCATGACAACGTCTACATAATAATCGTCATTACGTCTCGCAACAGCCGATTTGTGAAGAGTAAGGAAAGAGGGAGAGTAAGGGAGGGAGAGTAAGGGAGGGAGAGTAAGGGAGGGAGAGTGCAACGTACCATTTATGGGCGGGCATGAAACAAGAGGAAGCAAATAGGAAGCAAATGGTAGAGAAGAAACAAGGACAACAACAAAAAAAATGGCAGAAAAGTGAGGAAGGAAAGCACAAGAATAAAAAAAAGAAGAAGAAAGACTAGAGAGAAACAGAAGGAAAGAGAAACCAGGATAAAAAAAAAGGTGGGGACGAGAATAAAGAAGAAAGAAGAGAGCTTCAGTATTGACGATTCTAAAATCTTTGTAGGAAGGTTTGCTCATTTCTAAAGGGAGTAGGGGTACTGAAACGATAGAAAGTGGGATGAAAGGAAGGAAGGAAGGAAGGAAGGAAGGGAAGAAGGAAGGGAGGAAAGGAGCCGAAGATTGAAGGACATTACTCATTTTATAACTTACCTCCTTTCGAAGTAGAACGCTTCTAACAAGACAAACGTTTTACGAAAGACCAAAATCGCTGTGGAATATTCGGAATCATTATAAACAAAATACACGCAAAAAAAAAAAAAAAAGGAAGGAAAAGAAAGAAAGAAAGAAAAGAAAAGAAAAAAAAAGGAAAAAATAACATCATCGATGTCAGATTTGTACCCAACAGATTATTATAAAATATAACCATTTTAAATCGGGGTGGAATTATAAAAAAAAAAAAAAGAAAGCAAAAAAAAAAAAAATATATATATATATATAGAGAGAGAGAGAGAGAGAGAACACACGCATGCACAGATAGACGGAAACAAACACAAAGATTTTTTTTTTTTTTGATAAAACAAATATAAATATTATTATAATATAAATGTGTTAAACGTTTTCAAATTGATTATATTGTGGTTAAGTTAGGATACTAACCATTAAAATTTTGTTTGTTTTACGCACTTGTTTAAGGAAAGTGCGGCTTTTTTTTTGTCTGTGTGTTCGTGTATGTGAGAGTACGTGTGTGTGCATGAGTGTGTGTATGTGTGAGAGAGAGAGACAGTGTGTATGTGTGTTTTCTTATCGTAAATAACATTCATTTTTTTAAGTATACATTTCCACATTGGTCTTATTTTCTTATTAGGCTAATGGCCTTTCATATTTCAGACGATCATTTCATGTTTTAAAGATATTTAATATCTTGCCAGGATTTATTTGGATTTTACGTTTCTTTAAAACTAATCTTATCGTTCTCTACAATACTTTACAGATTTTGTTGAATTTTAATTTACAAACTATTAATTTAAAAAGAAAATGAACTACCACCACTGAAACGAGAAAAAAAAAAAAACTTGCACAAAATTTTCTGAACAAAGGGATTTTATTTAACTTTTAGCAACCAATATAAACATAATATAAATATATATTATATATACATATTTATACATAATTATTATCGTGAAGAAATATAAATAGAAACATACATAGATTTCATATTGTTAACGCATATATATTTATCTACATATATATATATATATATATATATATAGATAGATAGATAGATAAATAGATAGATAGATAGATAGATAGATAGATAGATAGATATTATTGTTTTAACAACCATATATATGTGTATATTATGGAATTAGACAGATAGATAGATAGATAGATAGATAGATAGATACATACATACATACATACATACATACATACATACATACATACATACATACATACATACATACATACACAGATGTAATATTTTAACGCATATATATTTCTCTATATATATATTTCTATATAAATTCATATTTCTATATATATATGATTAATTATACATATGATTATATATATATATATATACATACATATATTTATGTATAAATATAAATAGATATTGTTTCAATTTAATAACAATATATATATTTAAATATATAAAAAAGTTCTATTTTTAAAAAAAAAACCGCAAGCGTGCACACACACACACACGTACACACATACACACATATATATATGATATGCATATATATAGATTTAATATTGTTAAAGCATATATATATAGAGAGAGAGAGCTTCATAACAGCGAGATATAATTTTTCAACAACCATATATATATATTGATAGATAGCTTTAATATTAACGCATATATGTTTCTATATATATATACATATATATAATATATATATATATATATTTATATATACTTATATGTATGTATATCGATATTTATATGGAGATATTTCATTTTAACAAACATGTATATATATTTCGATAGATAGATAAATTTAATATTCTTAACGCATATATATATGTATATATATTTATATATATATATACATATATATATGTTAATATATATAAATAGATATTATTTCTTTTAAAGGCCCATATATATATATTTCAATAGAGAAATAGATCTATTTAATATTGTTAACATATATACATATTTTATATATATTGATATATATATATTGATATATAGATAGATATAGATATATATTATTTCCAATAAAAATAAAATTTTTATAGATAGATAGATAGATAGATAGATAGATAGATAGATAGATAGATAGATAGATAGATAGATAGATAGATAGATCAACGCTGTATGGTGACTGTCAATTTCCCGGTTGACTGCAATCTTCAAAACCATGTATAAGAATAGAAAAATTTGAAAATATTTGAAATCCCAACTGCTTCAGCCAACAGGTAATTTAAACCATCACAAACGTAAACACTCACATGCACACATAGGAACACATACACATTTAAATAATTTGTGTATATTTTTGTCTTTCAAGACTTAAACTTTTATGAACTCTGACGAAAAAAACAAAAATTGCTCAGTTTTTCAGTTCACTAAAAATCAAGTGTTGGGGTTGAGAGACTTTATTTGTAAAGACTAATTGTACTAGTATTCCTATTATTATTACTACTACTACTACTAGTAGTAGTAGTAGTAGTAGTATTATCGTCGAGGTGGTGGTAGCAGTAGTGATAGTTGTCTTTGCGGAGGTGTTGGTAGTGGTTTTGTGTTTCATAGTAGTCCAACCAGTTGTAAGGAAAATAGTCATTGCGTTAACATCGAGTTTATTTTTAGCGACAAACAGCATAAACAAATCCAATTTACACTAACAAGAAACGGATTGCTAACATTATTGATCTGGGCGGCCAATCATAAAAAAAACATCGATACCATCTCTGGACAGATTTCTTATTCGCCACATTTTGACGATTCTCCTTCTCATACCGACATCACGATTGCCAAAAACGTCTCAGAACGCCGTCAGATCGAACCCTATGGGCATCAGACGGCAAAGGTACTCAGTAACGCCATACTGACCGCGTCCCGGAGCCAACGACACGAGCCCCGGCGTGGTGGGGGTGTGGTGATTTTCCCACCCTCTGCCCATCTTTCGTTCTCTCCTCCCCCTCAGCCACACCTGGGTCACTCCTCTTCCCCCTCACTTTCTCTGTCACCTTCTCATTCGCCTCCTCTTTCTACTTGCTACTCGCACGCGCATTATTCCTCTTCGCGCCTCACCCACTCCTCTTCTCCGCCATCTCCCCTTTCTTCACCCCCTTTGAATAGTTCCTGTTTTTTTCGATGTGTACGTAAAACCCCTTTCTTTTCTTCGCTCTCGTCTCCTCCTCCTCCTTCTCCTCCTCCTCCTTCTCCTCCCCCTTCTTCTTCCTCTTGCTCCCTTTCCTTAAATCCTTCGTTTCCTCCTTGTTTTTCGTACACTTCTCCAACATTCCCGTCCTGCTACAACCTCCCCAATTCGCGTTTCACGTTTTCAGCATCGTCCCTCGTCGCCACCACCACTTGCCCGTTATCTCCATCCACCTCCCCCACCCCTTTTTCCCCGTTAGCCACCACCACTGCAGCTGCTGCTACTGTTGCTGCTGCCGCCGCCGCCGCTACTCGAGGCCCAGCGCCTCCCATCAGCTCCAACACCGCCACCACCCTCGCTCCCTCGTTTTCTTCGTCATCTTCCTCTTCCTCCCCTTCTTTCTCCTCCCCGTCCCCGCGTCTACCCCCTTCACCCCGCCACCCTTACCGTCATATCATTTCGCCCGGACTTACAACAATAACAACAACGACGACAAAAAAACCATTCGGGGTAACCACCGCCCCCGGTAGCAACACCCCCAACAGTAATCTTCATCATCACCATTATTTTAACCATCGTATCATTAGCAACAACAACAATAATAATAATAATAATAATAATAATAATAATAATAATACTGGTGACCATTTTTCACAGGCCACATTACTAACCCCGCCAATAAACCAATCTTCTTCGTGTTCTTCCTCTTCTTCCTCGCCCCTATACGCTTTGTCGCTGGGTGACGGTTCCCTTACGTACGACCCACGGGGCCCTTCAGCGAACGCTTCTAACTCGACCGTGGCCCTCACGACTGCGACGACGACAACAACAACAACAACAACAACGACAACAACCACCACCACGACCGGTAACGCTGATTTTCAGGGTCTAAACATGTTGGACTACTGTTCAAACGACTCGAACTCGCCCGTCTATCAAAACCCGAGTCCAAACATGGCCTCGTTATTAAATATGAATATGAATGTAAACATAGAATCCAGCCGTCAAACGGCTTTCGTACTGAGCAACCCGCCCCTGGCTGCCTTACACAACATGACAGAAATGAAAATACCCAATTCCTCAGTGCTTACCCAGTCAGGTTACCCACAGACGTCGCTCAAAAATCTTTTTACGGGCCAGTCGACTCCTCACGGAATAAACGATATATTAGGGAGACCGAATACGAACTCAAATTCGCCTTTTGGTGTTAATCGTCTGAATAGCGCTGTTGCGGGAGCAGGAATGTATTTTACTCCACAAACAAGGTTTCCCAAACTTGCCGAACTTCCTGGCCGGCCACCAATATACTGGCCCGGGGTACTACCCGGAACGTGGAGACCTCAAGGTATGTGATTGAAGGAATTTTTTTTTTTTTTTTGAAAACTTTTTCTGTTTAGTATTATATTTTGTTTGTTCATTGATATTGAAATATTTACTTATCTTTACTGGGTCATGTACATAGATTTAACTTTAATTTTTAGAAAGTGTTTGTTGTGTTTTTTAACGGTATGGTTTCTCTGGCGATTTTCGATTGCGAATCTTATTCGCCCCTTTCTTGAACAACAAATATACTTTATTTACAAAAGGTGTTTTTCTTATCGTTGTAAATCATAGGCTTAATAAAAAGGGAACACATTTGCGAGAAGCATATTATGGTTGATGTGCATTGTGGTCCAGTGGATATCGGCTCGGAACAAGAAATCGGAGAGCCGAGTTCGAATTCCAGTTGAATTCATTGCATTCACTTACGCGCAAATACCCTTGGGAAAGGTATTAATCCGTCTCTTCCCTCCAGTTATGGGTTAAATAACAGGACAGGTTGGGTTCTATAGCCTGGGCTGGCAACCAGTCTACCGCAGAAAGCAATGGCAACCTATGCGGGATAATCTTCTGCCCAGTCAGTCATGTCTCTTTCGAGACATGATCGCCCAAGCGTGTTTCACGTATGACACTTAACTGACTGATATTATGGTTTATCAAAATATGACGGCCATTAAAAAAAGTGTCTAAAATATATGAGTTTTGTTTTAATTCTCCCCCCAAAAAGTTCAGGCTTTAAAAACACTTGAAGTAATGTAGCATTTAAAAATTAGCACAGAAAAAAAATTTAACTTACAATAATATATATATATATATATATATATATATATATATATATATTTTCCCCTCAATTCTCAGTTCATTTTTTAATCACGATTTAGAAAATCCCAGAAATTAAAAACTTGAGGAACTCTAGGCGAAACCGGTTGTTTTTTTGTCTTAGTTTTTAGTATGTCATCTAAAATCCAATTAATCCTGGCTATTATAAAATTTTGTCCTGTTAAGAATCTTTATGTGTGTGTGTGTGTGTGTGTGTGTGTTTAATAAGCGTATGTATGCATGTGCGTGTAATTAATATGCCAAAATTGAATATATAAATATATATATTATATAAACATATGTATATTCATTTAAAAGTTATTTTAATGGAGGGATATATTTGTATAAGCTCTCCGTTTATTTATTAAACAGTAGAATTATTATTTTCGTCTACCTGCCAAGTTATTAAAGGAAAATATAATAAAAAAACATACTGTTTAATAAATAAACAGAGCGTCTACTCAAAAGATAGTGTTTCTACTAAAAAGAAAACTGAAAGTGATAAAGAATCTTTCATGTATATATATATATATATGTATATGTGTGTGTGAGTGTGTGTGTGTGTGAATTTGATTAAATTCGACATATTTTAATAAAGTAAATAACAAATTGAAGTCTAAACATATATATATATATATATATATAATTCCAGAAGAGGACTCAAGATTATACTCTTTTGATTGCCCCGGCATTTATTTTATTATGAACAGTGCTCAATATCATAAGCATTATAGAGATTACTGGACAATTAATTCATAACTATATATATATATATATATATATATATATATATATATATATTTGTTTAACCTAAATTTATTATTTAAAATATATATATTGGTGTGTTTGTTAATATATATATATATATATATATGAGCATGTATATATAAACATATATATGATATATATATACATAGCTTCATATATATATATATATATATATATATATATATATATATATATATTGGTATATATAAAAATAAAAAGTAACAGCAGACGTCCACATCTTATTCTTCATACAAACATCGACTTCAGTTTAGGTAAAGGACAAAAACCGATTCATTATTCTCTTTAATAGAATCTACTGATGTTCAAAAGCATAAACATTTTAAGAATTTATGAGTTTTAGCTATATGTAATATATATGTTTTAATATATATGTATATAAATTAACAGATAAAAGAAAGCTATATCTGCTCTGTAAATTGAATTGGTTTACATTGAGCCCTCGATTGGATCAGTTTTAATATTTTAACGATATTACTAGGATCCTTCTGGATTATTTACCAACATTATCCCGGAATTTACCAATCCTACCCCGGAATTTTACCGCCTATACACTACTGGCCATAATTATTAGGTCATCCCAATTTTTTAAAAGAAATGATGTATTTTATACTATTTTAAATTGAATAATTACAAATGAAAATAGAATGGTGTTTATGTTATTATTAATTTGCAAAGTTTTACAAGACAGGAAAGCAAAGATGAACTCGTCCGAATCCTTTCCGGAATTTAAACGCCTATATATATATATATATATATATATATATATATATATATATATATATATATATATATTGGTATATATGATAATATAAATAAACTGAAAAGTAGCAACAGACAGGCACATAATTATTATACCAACATCTGCTTA
>JBBBDQ010000855.1:4540000-4555000 GCA_037127315.1 Ascarosepion bandense
TCTATCTATGTCAGTCCTTAGTATCTCTTACTCACCTTGTTAATGCTTTTCTCTCTATGTATATTTTATATAATTATATCAACTTTTGTCTGTTTTTTCCCAGTCTTTGACGAAGCTTTAAGTAAATTGAAACGTTAAATCGAAAAACGTTTCTAATTTATACTTTGTTCCATCTATGTCTCTAATTCTCTCTTTCTTTCTTCATAGCTCATTCTCTGATTAAGCATTAATAAAAGTGAAATACGTTAAATTGATAAATATTTCTCTTTGTACTTGATCTATCTATCTATCTATCTATCTATCTATCTATCTATCTATCTATCTATCTATCTATCTATCTATCTCAGTCTCTTCGTATCAGTCTATCTCAGTCTGTTTCTAATAATCTATGATTACGATACAATCATGCGTATATATACGAATGAATGGATAACTGTATGTGTATGTATGTTAGTGTGCATGTGTCCGTGTGAGAAAGCTTTACATGAATTATATATATATATATATATATATATATATATACAATCACTTCTCAATCGTTTTAAGAAAAACGCACCGTCACAATAATGACATAAAAAGCCTCAGATTTTAATCATCTTTTATTTTTTTGCTGTTTTTAAGACATTTTATTTTGTGATTCTTATTTGAAACGTCTCTATTCAAATATATAATGAAAAGAATATTCGATATACTGTTTAAATTTAAGGAATATATTTTTGTATATATAAATCTTCATAAAACGCCTGTCATGATTTTTGGGGCCATCATCTTTTTTATTTCGGTTATTAAAAAAGAAAACAAGAACGTTTTACATAACCCAGCAATAACTAATAATAATAATAATAATAATAATAATAATAATAACCCCAGTAAAAAACAGCTTAAGAGGTATACAAAAAATTGTCTTGTTAAGTACAGCCCACACACTAATGAAGACTTTGTCTATGTAACGCTAGGGATGATAGGGGAGATAGAAAAAAACATGAAAAACTTGGTAGGTAGTGCGACCATAGCAGAAATTGAAATATGATGAAGAATGACATAATGATAATAATAAAATTGAATTCGAAATAGAAAAAAAAATGTTGGAATTAAAAACAGAACCAGTGATAGTAGGTGCACTTGGAATGGTAAAAAAAAGGATCAACACATTGAAAGAATCCCTGGAAATTCCAGCTTAAAAGATATACCAAAAAATTGTCTTGATAAATACAGCACATACACTAAGAATAATTCTGTTCAGGTAAGGCTAGCGATGTTATGGGAATTAGAAAAACAAATGATGAAGTGTAGCCATAATAAAACACCACGATCTGCTTTAGGTCTTTTCCCAGACTTGGTAGGTAGTGTGACCATAGCAGAAATCAAATTATGTTGAAAATGAGATCATAATAACAAAGTGGCTTTCTTCTGTCGCGTCTACAAATACTTTCACGGATTACGTCCCGACGAGATTAGCTCCTTCGTGTCCCCCTACGCGAGCTTACTCGAGCAACAAAGTCCCAATGAGGATCAACTACACTGTGTAATAACCTATTGAAGTATTAAGACCTGGAAATTGAAATAAAAAAAATGTGGAAATTGAAAACAAGAATAGTAGTAGAGATAGTAGGTGCACTTGAAATGGTAAAAAAAAAAAAAGGAACAAAACAACACATTGAAAGAATCCCTGGAAATTCCAGCTTAAGAGATATACAAAAAAATTGTCTTGATAAATACAGCACATACACTAAGAATAATTCTATTCAGGTAAGGCTAGTGATGTTATGGGAACTAGAAAAACAAATCATGAAATGGAGCCATAACAAAACACCATGATCTGCCTTAGGTCTTTCCGTAGACTTGGTAGGTAGTGAGACCATAGTAGGAATCGAATTATGATGGAAAATAGCATAATAATAATGTCCAACGGATTGTAACGTAGCAAACATGGAATTTGAAAACCTATCGAAGTATAAAGACATGGAAATTGAAATAAAAAAATGTGGAATTGAAAACAAGTGATAATAGGTGCGCTTGGAATGATAAAAAAGAAACAAAACAACAGATTGAAATAATCTCTGGAAACCCCAGCTTAAAAATCATAGACAGAATTGTCTTGATAATGCAACCCACACACGTTTGCGATGTAACGCTAGTAAGGTTATGGGAGATAGAAAAACAAAAGATTTTTTTTTTTTAATCATATCACGCCGAGCAAGGCGGTAACGCCACTGAAGTGCAGGGGGCTACGTAAGAGTGAAAAGATTGGAAAATAGAAAACCGGAAACCACATCCTAAACAGGGAACAAGGGATGAGCCTTTTCACCTGTTCAATAGACGTGGGTGGATTGTGAACCGGGCGATAGTTTAGTCTATCTACTCCAATTAAGACTATCTACTCCAAATAAATGTAGCCATAACAACACGCCACGACCTGCCTTAGGTCTTTTCGCTGACTGGGTACCTAGTGTGACCATAACAGAAATCGAATTATGACGAAATAATAATAATAATAATAATAATAATAATAATAATAATAATAATAATAATAATAAAATTAAAAAAAACATGAAATGAAGCCAAAACAACACGCCACTACCTGCCTTAGGTCTCCCCGCAGACTTGGTTGGTAGTGAGACCAAAGCAGAAATCGAAATATGATGAAAAATGACATAATAATAATAATAATAATAGCACTAAATAAATCCAAATTGGAATATGATAATAAAACACTTCAATGAATTTGTCTCATCACATTAAAGACCAATTCTTTCACAAGGTTAATATCCATCAATATCTTAAAAATAAAACATTTAATGCAGTCGATAGTGAGGTTTGTGGTTACAAACACAAATTGATAAAAGAATTATTGTTGATTCTGCAACTCTGAAAAAGGAAAACAAAATTCATCAATTTAAAAACCAGAATTAAATCATTATTTATAAATAATAGCGTCATTTACTATTTTGTTCAAATCAATCAACTACAGTAATCTTCACATGCAAGATTAGTCATTCTGGAGTATATATATATATATATATATATATATATATATATATATATATATATATAAATTTACAGATAAAGGAAAGATGTATCTGGTCTGTAAATTGAATTGGTTTGCATTGAGCTCTCTATTGGATCAGTTTTAATATTTTAACGATATTACTAGGATCCTTCTGGATTATTTACCAACATTATCCCGGAATTTACCAATCCTACCCCGGAATTTTACCGCCTATACACTACTGGCCATAATTATTAGGCCATCCCAATTTTTTAAAAGAAATGATGTATTTTTTATACTATTTTAAATTGAATAATTACAAATGAAAATAGAATGGTGTTTATGTTATTATTAATTTGCAAAGTTTTACAAGACAAGGAAGCAAAAATGAACTCGTCCGAATCACCCAATATTTTTTTCATTTATTCGTTGATGAAACTGCAATATAGGTAATTATTAAATATTTATAAATGCGTTTGATGCACATTTTATTTTGCTGTATTAACAAAGGAACCATTCTATTTTCATTTACAATTATTCACTTGGCAATAAATACTAAAAATAGTATGAAATACATCATTTTTATTAAAACACTGGGATTGCCCAATAATTATGGCCAGTAGTGTGTACATACACACACACACACACACACACACATATATATATATATATATATATATATAATGTGGAGGAACTTGTCTTAGCTAAGCAGTGTTATTTCCGTCATGCCTACTTGGAAGTTAAGTGAGGGTATTATTGTAACATCTTTACTCTTTGGGGTCATATGGATTTTCTCTCTCCTTTTCCCGATATCGAGCACTTTATGACAAAAAAAAAAAAGAGCAAAAAACAAAACTGTTTGCTTAAGATGCGTTTAGTAAACTACTGAACAGCAATTTTGGCATTAAGCAACAATTTAACACTAATACACACACACACACACACACACACACATATATATATATACACACACACACACATATATATATATATATATATATATAAAAGTTCTAACATAAGTATGTTATAAATTTTATTTATCTATATATATATGTATATATATATAGATTTAAAATTTATGACACATACCTAAATATATAGATTTAAAATTAATATATATACAGGGTGTTCAAGTACGTGTGCACTTTAAAAAAAATTATTACTTTAACTGTATTTGTGGTGGAAATAATCTGTATAAAATGTTATAAAGTCTAATGAACGTAGTTTTAAGTATAGTTAATGATTATTTCTTTACCCAAAAAATTTCAAAACATTTTAGATAAATAAAAATATTTGAAGTGCAAAATCGTATTACCCTTTTTATTCCTAATGATGAAGGACGGGAAAACGTAAATAAAATTTGAATAAAATCTTATAAATATAGATTTTCTTTTTTCTAATCCTTTTTACAAATTATTTCTATCGCAAATACAAATAAAATTGTAAATGTTTTAAAGGGCACATGAGTTTATGGGCACCATATATATATATATATATATATATATATATATAAAATTTATAACATGAGTATGTTATAATTTATATATATATATTATAACAAGATTACAAAGTAGCTATTTTGTTTCGAAGGGTTCTTGTGTCTTGTCTAGTGATGGTGCTGATTCCGACATGAAACATTTTAAAAGGTTCAAAACTAACGAAACACCCTCAACAGGGAAGACATTGTTACGTAGCTTGTGATGACCAATCAAAATAGAAGTAAATGCTAATTTGAAAAACATGACAACATACCATAAAAACAATTTATTAGTTCGTTAATGTTGATATTTGATTAAAATAGAAACCAATATTACTGACTATTAATTTCACTTTAAAATAAAAAATTGAAAGTCATTTTTAAAAAGTCATTATTACAAATTAACGTTAGAAATTACAAATTACATATACTAAATTTAAATGTAAGCACAAATGTGTTTTTAATGAATGTGTACATGTGTATGTTTTCCATTTTCATATATATATATATATATATATATATATATATATATATAGATAGATAGATAGATAGATAGATAGATAGATAGATAGATAGATATTAAGAGAACGTTTAAGTAATAATAAATGTTGTTTAAGTAATATTACGCTCTGTTTAGAATAGAGCACTTTTTATAAAACTAAGTGCAACTAATAGTAGGCTCTTAATTTATATGTTTTTTACTTCATTATAATACGTATATATAGATATATATATATATATTCGAACCTGCGATCTCTATGTGGATAGGAATGACACACATTTTTGTCACAAAAATTTATCGTAAATAATCAGGCTGTAGAAATAAATATATAATACTGTTTGATTATAAACAGAATATCTACTTAAATACGAGCATCGATCAGAAATAATGTTTAAACAAATAACTTCATATATATATATATATATAGTCTGTACTCATAAGCATCTAACAACAGTTTTAATTATCTTATTGTATTGATATAGACTGTGCTCATAAGCATCAAACAACGGTTTTAATTATCTTACTGTATTGATCTATTTATCGATATTTTATCTAATATTTTCATGCATCTATCTATCTATCTATCTCTCTATCTATCTATCTATTTCTCTATCTATCTATCTATTGAGTTCTCTAAGTATGTCAATATTTGCAAAACTAACTATCTATATACCAAAACAAGCACATTTTATTTTGCATAGAAGGAAATAAACATAATCCACTTTTTTAAAGTTAACGCACTTTATCCAGCTATTGACATTATTCACTTCCGATGGATGTCATCATTGTCCATCATATTTAACGAAATATTTCTAAAAGAAAAGTTGTGGCCCAAATATATAAGTACTGTGCAAAAGTATTACGACAAGAACTATTTTAACTTTTATGAGGCATAGTGACAGAAAATAAACAATTTAATTAAAGTAATTTATTTGATTTACTCAACAAATGCTTTAACAAAAGAAAAATATTTATTACAAAATAAATTTAATATTTAGTATAATAACCTTTTGCTTTGAAATAATAAAATAATTGCGAAAATTTATTATCAATCGCACCTAGTATATATATATATATATATATATATATATATATATATAAAACTTAAATATACAGTACTGTGAAAAGTATTAGAACAAGGACTATTTTAACTTTTATGAGGCATATTGACAGAAAATAAACAATTTAATTAAAGTAATTTGATTTGATTTACTCAACAAATGCTTTAACAAGAAAAAAATACTTGCTACAAAATAAATTTAATATTTAGTATAATAGCCTTTTGCTTTGATTACAGCCTTCATTCTGCCAGGTATTGACATCACAAACTTCTTAAATGTATCTAATGGTATCTCCTGCCAAGCAGCTTGTATTTGTTCCCAAAGTATGTCTTGCGAAGTTACATTAGATTTATCATTTTTTTTATCCAAAATATCCCATAGATGTTCAATAGGATTGAGATAAGGGTTTTGTGGGGGTCAATTCAAATTCCGAATCTTCCTTCATCTTTCTTTTTGGTTAAATAATTTTTACAAATGTTTGGCATTTCACCCTGTATTTGAATTTCAGTAAGACTTTTAAGATAATCACCCCTGTCCTTATACTTTTGCACACTACCGGTAGTGTGCAAAAGTGTTAGGACAGGGGTGAGTTTAAACTTTATTTTGATGCCTCATAAAAGATAAAATAGTTTTTGTCCTAATACATTTGCACAGTACTATATATATATATATATATATATATATATATATATATATATATTGCAATCCTGGCTAAAAGTAATTGGAGGTTTAACCGTACTGATGAGCTGTGATACAGCAAAACAGATCTGTCTGTGGATGACTATATATATATATATATATATATATATATATATATATATATATATGTATATATTTATATATATATATATATATATATATATATATATGATAGCTTAGAACATTTCTTCCTGACCGTTCGAAGTCTGAAATCCATGCCCATAGCAATCGTCAGGCATGTAAAACAGTGTTGTAACATATCAATAGCCTTGCGGTAAGGAAGTAGACCAACCTATTTAATTTGGAGATATGCAAATGAATTGGTAGAAAAATGCTTTGATAAAAATAAATACTGATTTAAAATGGATTAAGAAGACACACGCACACACACGCACGTGCGTGCACACACAGACACACACACACACAAACACACACACACACACACATATATATATATATATATATATATATATATATATATATATGTTTTTTTGTTTTTTGTAATGTATTTCTTTTTGTTGCCTGCATTTACATTTTATTTTATTCAATCAATTCGGGCTATTTTCTGTGGGGGTCAGTTTTCAATCCACACCTGACGATTGTATCTTACATGAAACTCAGAAGAGTAGAACAAAACGTACATTTATTATTAGTGATTATATATATATATATATATATATATATATATATATATATATATATAACGTAGAATATTTGGTATTTATGTCAGGTAAATTCCGATAGAGACGAACTCAAAAGAACTAAATGTTAAATTTATTTATTTAATTTAACAGAGTAATATAATGTAGAAAAAAAATAGATATTCTACAATTTCATGGGTAATACGTATTTCGCAGACGGAAGAAAAAACAAGCTGCTCATCAGACCCAAAAGATACAACAGTTGATATTCAAAATAATCCAGAAAAAAGAAAAAAAATATCACACAGACACACACGTGTCTATATCAAGAATTGGCATTTAACGGTAATCTACAAAAACATTTACCCGCTCATTCAAAAAACCCCAAAGAGAGAAAGAAAAAGAAAAATATAGAAAACTGATAAACGAAAAGAAGAGGAATAAAAAGAAAAGAAAGGGAAGGAGAACGAACAGTATAAAGAGAAAGTAATTTAAAGTAAACATCTCAGACCGACACCAGCGTCTATTGTAATTCATCTAATTTAACATGAAAATTTAGTTTTAGTTTTTAGTTTTATATATATATATATATATATATATATATATATATATATATATTATACAAGTGTCATTTAAAACAACTGACGAGATACTTCGGTTTAGTTTTTATCTAATTTTGATTGAGTCCTTCTTATAATATTGTTCTTTTCATATCAGTCGTTTTAATGAAACTTATATATATATATATATATATATATATATATATATATATAGCTTAAGTAAAACAAGCGTTCAAATTGAATACTGTATGGCGTAGATATTAATAGATAAATAAAAATTAGTGAATAGAGATATATAAATAAGTAAATAAATAGAAGAACAGATAGATTAATAACCCGAGATTATTATCATATGCAATAAAAAAAAAAGTAAAAAAAGGAATTAAGTTTCACTTATGAATTCTTTACCTACGTGGTTTTTGTGAGATATATCATTTAATTTGAACATATTTCTATGCTTAAATTAGATTTACGACGACCACTTCTAAAATACTGTTTATTTTTAATTTAACAGTTAAGTTAAAATCTATCTCCGTTCATTATCTATCTTTGTCTTTCAGTCTCGTTTCCAATTCAAGCGCCATTTTTTTTATGGTTTACGTGTTATTATTTTCATCTGAATGCTAAAAATTATAGCA
This sequence comes from Ascarosepion bandense, assembly GCA_037127315.1. Taxonomy (NCBI): domain Eukaryota; kingdom Metazoa; phylum Mollusca; class Cephalopoda; order Sepiida; family Sepiidae; genus Ascarosepion; species Ascarosepion bandense. Next base: position 4,548,568 of record JBBBDQ010000855.1, read on the forward strand.
CTTTGAAGAAGTTTTTTTTTCACAGCAATATCTGTCATAGCACACACACACACACACACACACACACATCTATCTATCTATCTATCTATCTATCTATCTATCTATCTATCTATCTATCTCAGTCTGTTCATATCTATCTATCTATCTATCTATCTATCTATCTATCTATCTATCTATCTACAGTACTGTATTAGGGCAAGAACTATTTTATCTTTTATGAGGCATCAAAATAAAGTTTAACATCACCCGTCCTCACGTTTTTGCACACTACCGGTAATGTGCAAAAGTCTTAGGACAGGGGTGATTTTCGTAAAAACCTCACAGAAATTCAAATACAGGGTGAAATGCCAAATATTTGTAGAAATTATTTAACTAAAAAGGAAGAGGGAGGAAGGCTTCAGTATTTGAATTGGTCCAATAAAGCCCTGATTTCGATATTATTGAACATCTATAAGATATTTTGGATAAACAAATTAATAAATCCAATTTTGCAATACATAGATTGGGAATAAATACAAGCTGCTTGGCAGTAGATACCATTGGATACATTGAAGAAGCTTGTGATATCAATGCCTGACAGAATGAAGGCTGTGATCAAAGCAAAAGACTATTATATTAAATATAAAATTTATTTTGTAACAAGTATTTTTTTTATTAAAGCATTTGTTGAGTAAAAATAAAATAAACTACTTTAAAGAAATTATTTTCTGTCAGTATGCCTTTTAAAAAATAAAATAGTTCTTGTCCTAATACTTTTGCACAGTACTGTATATATATATATATATATATATATATATATATAGAAAGATAGATAGATAGATGGTCATCAGCAGACAGATCTGTTTCGCTGTATCACAGCTCATCAGTACGGTTAGACTCCGAATGCTTTTAACTCAGGCTTAAAACCCGACCGAATTGGCGGCAGTCGGCGATTCTACCTCTAGGCCATGGGCTCTCGGTAGAAGGAGGCAGACTTTTTAGCGTGTATATTATCATTATACATGCCCAATAGCCAGAGTGCTCTAATTCATTACTGAATGAGCGATGCGTACATGCCAGAGTAGCTACTGTATTTCAAAGTTTACCATTCTTCCAGAGTGCTCAAACAATTTACCAATCGCACTTAGCATATATATATATATATATATATATATATATATATATATATATGTGTGTGTGTGTGTGTATGTGTGTGTGTGTGTGCTAAGTGCGATTGGTAAATTGTCGCAATTATTTTATTATTTCAAAGCAAAAGGCTATTATACAAAATATTACATTTATTTTGTAACAAGTATTTTTTCTTGTTAAACCATTTGTTGAGCAAATCAAATAAAATTACTTAAATTATATATATATATATATATATATATATATATATATATATATATATATAAACGAAATTTTACAAAATCCGTTACGAAATGGACAAACTCTGATATATTTTTAATTTATTTGTTTAAACATAATTTTAAAAAATACTCGTTTCATTATATACTCTTCATATATATATATATATATATATATATATATATATATATATATATATATATATAAACAGTATATTTTTTTTTATATCGACCGGCCTGAATAAATAAAAATCCTGTTAAGAAAATATGCGTGCTCCGAGAGGATTCGAAACTGCATCTTCTAGCAGAAACTGTCAATTGACGTGACGGGTCTTTTACCGATAGACGACGAAGCTCTAAACAGTTAGACATTATATCAGGGTTTGTCCAAATACCATCCCTTCGCATTTATCTAAAAAATATACTTTTAAAGGTGTGTTTCTCTCACACTCTCTCACTCTCTCTTTCTCTCTGAAAACATTGACCTAATTGTGTGTATATATATATATATATATATATATATATATATATATATATATACAGTAATTTGCTTGTCCTACAATCGGCCACTGTTATTACAGGTACATTTTAACATGTATTAAGCGCTTTTTAATACAACAGATTAGTGTTCAGATTTCATTCAAATCTGATCTATAACTGTTCAGTATATATATATATATATATATATATATATATATATATATATATATATATATATATACTCCCGGCCAAAATTATTAGGCCACCCCAGTGTTTTAAAAAATGATGTATTTCATACTATTCTTTAGTATTTATTGCCAAGTGAATAATTGTAAATGAAAATAGAATGGTTCTTTTGTTAATAGTGCAAAATAACATGTGCATCAAATGAATTTATAAATATCTAATAATTATATATATTGCAGTTTCATCAATGAATGAATGAAGAAAATTTAAGCTGATTCGGACGAATTCAACATTTTTTTTTCTTACTTTGTAAAATTTTGCAAAGTAATAATAACAAAGGAATCATTCTATTTTCATTTAGAATTATCCACTTAAAAGTAGTATGAAATACATAATTTATTTTAAAAAACTGCGGTGGCCTAATAACTATGGCCGATAGTATATATATATATATATATATATATATATATATATATAATGAATTAATAGATTTTATTTTTTAATCCGACACATTTTTTTTTACTTTAAACGAGATTTGTAGTCGATGCTTATATTTGAGTAGAAGTCCTGCTTATATTAAACGGCATTTTATTTCGTCTATCGACTGAAACATTCTGGAAAACTTATTAGAAAAAAATGCTCCAAACAACTTGATTGCTCGTCTACGGAGACGTCTACAATCAAACAATGATTTATTTGCTTTCATTTAATTTCTATAACATCCATTAGAAACAATTTTTACTGCAGTATATATATATATATATATATATATATATATATATAGACACGTATTTCATAGAAACAAGTGACAAGTACCTAGCGTTTAAGACTGTTTGATTTAGTTTTTCTTCTGTTTTTATAATTTATCCTCAGTTCCTTGTCAGTTGTTTTTTAAAAAAAACTTATATATATATATATATGTGTGTGTGTGTGTGTGTGTGTATGTGTGTGTGAGAGCGTGTGTACCCATGTATATATAATAATAAATTACTGCATGCTCCTGATTATGACATAATCCATGTAACTCCGACTCGAGCTTAAAACATAAATAAAATATATATATATATATATATATATATATATATATATACATGTTTTATAGAACCTAATGAGCCTGACGAACCTAACTAGGTTTCTTCTAAACGGATCGTCAGGGAAAGCTCGTCTGGCTCATTAGGTTCTATTAAGTTCGCTCTACCTTTGTATTGAGCGCTTTCTGTTAGATGGTTACTCGTGTCGGTTTTTTTTCTTTTTTCTTTAGGCTTCGTGCTGATTTCTGTCCGAACACTTTTGACTGACTTTCATGTCCTAAGCTCTTTTTTTTTTAAACCATTTTTTTTCGTTCGAAAGTTTTCGAGGAACGTTTTTAAGACGAGTATAACTCTATATAAGCACGTTTATATATATATATATATATATATATATATATATATATATATATATATCTATATCTATATATATCTATATATATATATATTAATATATCTATACCTATCTATCTATCTATCTATCTATCTATATATATATGTATATATATTTATATATATATATATATATATATATATAGATAGATAGATAGATAGATATATGAAGATTAACGAAACTGGTTATAAACGACCGACAATTTCCGTAACAAGTTTACATTTGTTGACATTACGATACATTTCTGAGCAGATTTCGTTATTACAATGAATCGAAAATTGTGTTGTATAGGCTTGATTTGACTTCGTTTAGACTGATGGTCATTCGTGGTCTAGAGATCTAAGGCTCGCCAGCAGTAATGGTGGCTTCCCCTATATAGATAGGGGTCGCAGTTTTGAATCCTGCCAAAGGACACACATTTACTTAACAAAAATTAATATACTTTAAATAATCAGGCCGGTAGAAATAAATATATAATACTGTTTGATAATAAACGGAATATCTACTTAAATACGAGTATCGATCAAAACTAATGTTCAAACAATTCAATTCATATATATATATATATATATATATATATATATATATAAAGATATATATATATATATAAGTATGAATAGATATAAATAAACATATATATTGTATTGTCTTTTGCATAGAAATTATATATATATATATATATATATATATATATATATGCACCTGATGATTGCGTAATGCATGAAACTCCGAGTCGTGCTTCAAGCATTGAATAATATGTCTATTTATTATGATATACTTTTGCTGTCATACTACATTGAACACTGTTCTATTAACACCTGATAAATAGTTATATATTGATACGTATCTGCGCGTATGTACACATATATACTTTTTTCATCCTTATATATATATATATATATATATATATATATATATATATGCAATACTTTCAAACTGTAAATGCATTAGTAAATATTTTATGATGGCATTGAATTTGAAAATCAGGAAGAAAGGAATTGTCGGTCGTCAGGAATTATTGACAAAACAAAGTATTTACATGTATATTTTAAGTGTGCATACCCATTTATGCAATATTATTTAATGTTCGACGATATATATGATATATTCTCAGATAATATTAAAGACATTTCTGTATGAAGTCATGACCAATTCGTAACAATGAAGTTTTTTATTAATATTTACCGATAAAATTATATGCTATATATAACAATCCTATTCTATGTGTAAAACTTTCATTTATTCCTGACCTCTGACAATCCCTTTTTTACACATTTTCAGTGCAGTTTATAGTAAAAATGTGCGTTGTGGTGCAGTGGATATCGACTCGGAACGACAAATCGAAGTGCCGGGTTCGAATTCCAGTTGAATTCTTTGCATTCACTTACGCATTAATACCTATGGGAAAGGTATTAATCCGTCTCTTCCCTCCAGTTATGGGTTAAATAATAGGACAGATTAAGTTGTATAGTCTTGGCTGGCAAACATTCTACAGTAGAAAGTAATGGCAACGTACTGCGGGATAATCTTCTGACCAGTCAGTCATGTCTCTTTCGAGACATGATCGCCCAAAGCGTGTATCAAGTATAATATCAACTGATATTCGCTTTGAATTTCTATTATACATATAATAATTCTATTAGTAATGCTTGCAGTAATTTCTGATCACTGACAACGCCTTTCTTCTTCATTTGCAATGCATTCCTTGAGTAAAATCATTAACAATGTATGTCCATTATACAACTCATACTCTTATTCTATCGTTAATGCTTGTATTCATCCCAGATGGCTGACAATGCTTTTCTACCTTATTTTCAATTTCTGGGATTAATTATTGAACCCCCCTTCTCTAATCTGTAAATATTTAACCTGACCAAAATGTCTGTTTTCATAAGCTATATTCAGTGGGTTGGGACAAGGAGTAACCCGACATTTTGCCGGAGTAAGAGGCTGAACAATCAACGCAGTCAGCATTAAATTAGGACGAAACTTTTATCGCAATTAATATTTATTTTATTTATGTTGGAAATTACTGAAACTGAGCAGAGGTGTAGGGGTATTGCCAGTGGGCAATAACTAGAGATGCCCAAAAGTTTTCTTCTGACGATATACTTACTTATATAATTATATCCTTTCTTCATTTGCAGGGGAATTAAGTGTTTCGTGAAATAATAAATACTGGTTGCCCTTTCATCATTTAATCATAAACACCATATTTTACACACATATATATTATTACATAATTCAATATCCACCCCCTACACACACACATACACTCACACATACACACTACTTGTTCTTTACTTATTCTATACCCCCAACCCCTTCCTTTACTTAAGCTTACCTCTGGGCTTAGAAGTTTTTCTCGTTCTTTGTTTATAAGGGGTTGAAGAATGCATGTCTTAAAATGACATGTTGAAAATGGCTATTTCTCCTCTAAGTTTTATCTGAATTTATTGATATATATATCCGCAGACAGATCTGTTTCGCTGTATCACAGCTCATCAGTACGATTAGACTCCGGCTGCTTATATATATATATATATATATATATATATATATATATATATATATATATATATTATGAGTTAAGGCGTAATAACTCGTTTACAAATGGAAAATATTCAAAAGTTCTACATTAATTGTGTCGAACTCTTTTTAATACTAATGTGCACTGGTGTAATCTTATTATGACCAGAAACTAAGTAATTAAACAATCAATCAATCAATCAATCAATCTATATATATATATATTTTTTTTCTCGCCAGTGACACACCACGATTCTGTGTCTTGCACTAACAACGTGTTCTGGTGCGGAATTCTCTCTCTCTCTCTCTCTCTCTTTCTCACTTTCTCTCCCTCCCTCACTCACTCACTCACTCACTCTTTCTTTCCCTCACTCACTTACTCACTCACTCACTCACTCACTCTTTCTCACTCTTTCTCCCCCTCACTCACTTACCCACTCACTCACTCTCTCTCTCTCTCTTCCTCTCTC
>JBBBDQ010000855.1:4560000-4565000 GCA_037127315.1 Ascarosepion bandense
TATCATGGCTGAGACTAAGAACTACAATTATACCTACTTAGAGCCAAACACGAAGCAAAAACTAAAATAAAAGGTCTGAAAAAATACAGACATACAGACAGATAAACAAACACACACACAAACATCTTGCCTTATATATATATATATATATATATATATATATTATCGATTTTCTGCACTATTGTAAGAACTGCAACCTTGAAACTTCTGAATATCGTTTCTTATGACTTTGTCTATGAGTGTATCAAGTTTGATTAAAATCGGATCACTCCTTCTATAACCCGATTTTTTCGATTATCGATTTTCGATATTTATCGGGGGTACCTCGACATAAAACCTAGCTAAGAACACTCGCAGACACTTATAGTACAACTGTGTAAATTTTCAAGAAAATCGGTTCAGCCGTTTCAGAGTCTATAGGTAACGGACACACACACACACACAGAGACAATGTTCCATTTATAAATAAGTTTAGATGAGGCATCAAAATAAAGTTTAAAGTCAACCCTGTCCTAACACTCGTAGTGTGCAAAAGCATTAGAATTAGCTTTTCCTAAAATAGTTTCTTTTAATTTTTCCTAATTTCTATTAAACAAGTTATTTTGAAATTACTCATTATTCTATTATCCTTGGATATGAGTGACTTTCTTCTTATTTTCCACTCTCGAATTGATAAATCTAATGTTACTTCGCAAGACACACTTTCGGAACAAATACAAGCTGCTTGGCAGGAGATACCATTAGATATATCGAAAAAGCTTGTGATGTCAATACCTGACAGAATGATGGCTGTGATCAAAGCAAAAGGCTATTATACTAAATATTAAATTTATTTTGTAACAAGTATTTTTTTCTTGTTAAAGCATTTGTTGATTAAAGTAAATAAAATTACTTTAATTAAATTGTTTATTTTCTGTCAATATGCTTCATAAAATATAAAATATTTCTTGTCCTAATACTTTTGCACAGTACTGTATACATGTTAGTACGAGGGTGTATTGAAAGGGTATCGGCACTTGGAAGTTACCGCCAGGTGATTGCCTCGTGCGTGAGGTATTTTAGTCGCATCTTCCGTAAAAACTTGCCGTACCTGTTTTTACATTTAACCCTGGATTTACACATTAAGCGGCATACTTTTATTCCCCAAAATCCCTCGGCTTTCCGTCTTTCTCCATATCTCCTTCTGTTCTCTCTCTCTCTCTCTCTCTCTCTCTATATATATATATATATATATATATATATATTGCACACCAATGGCAGTAAAATGTCTTGCTTGGGACAATATGATCATATATATATATATATATGATCATATTGTCCCTCGGCTTTCCTTCTTTCTCCATATCTCCTTCTGTTCTCTCTCTCTCTATATATATATATATTGCACACCTATATATATATGATCATATTGTCCCAAGCAAGACATTTTACTGCCATTGGTGTGCAATATATATATATATATAGAGAGAGAGAGAACAGAAGGAGATATGGAGAAAGAAGGAAAGCCGAGGGACAATATGATCATATATGTATATATATATATATATATATATATATATATATATATATATATATATATAATCATATTGTCCCAAGCAAGACATTTTACTGCCATTGGTGTGCAGGGGTTTACATAGAAGGAAATTTATGAGAATGAGTGACAGGTTAAAGGGGTGTCAGGAAGTGGTTAAGAGAAGGATAAGAATACTGATGAGAGTGGAGTGGACGGAGAAACGAGCATGAGAGAGAGGATGCAGGTTAGTGAGATAGGAGATGACTATTGGCTTTACATTTAAAGGCTTGGAGATTGCAGCTGTCAGGGAAGAAAGTAAACAGAAGGGAATTCCACAGATGAGAAGTGCGAGAAAAGAAGCTGGTGAAGTAGAATTTTCGTTTACATCTTATTTGTTTCACAGTAAAAGTGTAGGACCAACTTGATTATCTTGTGGGTCGATTAAATTCATACCTAGGGGACACCAGTGATCTAAGTTCATCGGAGCAGAAGCCGTGAAAGTATTTGTTGAAGAAACACAGGGATGCCACACTGTGGCGGTGAGAAAGTGACTGTATTTTAGCTTCCAAGTCGGGATTGATCACATTACAGATTCTCCGTTGGATTTTGTCAAGGACCCCTAGGTGGATAGCAGGAGCACCAGACGAGATATGGCAGCAATATTCAATGCACGGGCGGATGGTAAGAGACGGATGACTATGGCTATAAATTGAGGGATCAGTTTATATATTGATTGTAATGTAGAACTGATCCCCCACGCTTTATATCCACATTGTAATAGTATAGAAATTTTTTTTTTAATAATCATATAGCCCCAAGCTAAGTTCATCGGAGCAGAAGCCGTGAAAGTATTTGTAGAAGAGACACAGGGAAGCCACATTGCGCCGATGAGAAAGTGACTGTATCTGAGCTGCCAATATATATATATATATATATATATATATATATATATATATCCTTTAAATTTTTTTCCAGAACATAAATTATATAAAAATGATAGTAATATATATATATAATTTACAAAATTTAGTTTATGGTAAGAAAAAATATTATAATATCACATGAAATTTTATATTATATGAAAACTTTAATACGTTGTCTGTATTTTTTAATGAAAAATGCACATATATATAGGAAAAACTACTAAAAATAAAATCATATATATATAGAAAAAACTTTTAAAAATAAAATCATTTATTTTTGATGAAAGGCCGAGGTCGTTCTGAAATATCATATATATATATATATATATATATATATATATATATATATAATAACAGAAATAAATAAATACTGCCCCAAAAAAAAAAAAGAAAAAAATACATTTTTAAACTTACAACTTTTTAATAGTTTTTCCTATACATATTAAGACAGTATACGTGGATCATCATTATACTATATATATATATATATATATATATATATATATATATAACGTGCTTTTATACTTTAGTGTTTTGATCCCAGTTTGGGGTGTTAACTATTTGCCCATAGCTGGGACCCTATCTATCTATCTATCTATCTATATATATATATATATCTATCTCAGTCTGTTCACATCTATCTATCTATTGAGTTCTCTAAGCATGTCAATATTTGCAAAAACTAACTATCTATATACCAAAACAAGCACATTTTATTTTGCATAGAAGGAAATAAACATAATCCCCTTTTTAAGTTAACGCACTTTATCCAGCTATTGACATTATTCACTTCCGATGGATGTCATCATTGTCCATCATATTTAACGAAATATTTCTAAAAGAAAAGCTGTAGTCCAAATATATATATATATATGTCTGTGTGTGTGTGTTAAATACTGTGCAAAAGTATTACGATAAGAACTATTTTATCTTTTATGAGGCATAGTGACAGAAAATAAACAATTTAATTAAAGTAATTTGATTTGATTTACTCAACAAATGCTTTAACAAGAAAAAATACTTGTTACAAAATAAATTTAATATTTAGTATAATAGCCGTTTGCTTTGAAATAATAAAATAATTGCGACAATTTACCAATCGCACCTAGCATGTGTGTGTGTGTGTATATATATATATATATATATATATATATATATACATATATATATATATATATATATAGGAAAGAATATTAATAAAAAGTTTTGAATTTTAAAATGTACTTTTTTTTAACAGTATTTGTTTATTTTTATTATATTTTATATTTCAGACCGTCCTCGGTCCTTCATCAGAAACAAGTAATTTTTAAATTTGAATTAGAAACGTATTTCACGATAGCGTCCGAATATTTTTTGTTTACATCACGTGGTGTGTTTAAAATATAATAAAAATAAACAAATACTGTTAAAAAAAGTACGTTTTTACATTCAAAACTTTTATTAATATTCTTTTCTATACATATTAAGACAGTATACGTGGATGATCATCACTATATATATATATATATATATATATATATATATATATATATATATACTTATGTGTGTGTGTGTGTGTGTGTGTGTGTGTGTGGATATAAATAAACACACGTATGGATATATACGCAAGTACATAAACAAATAGAAATATTTTTTCTAGCGTTAAGAAAGCATTGCTCAAGGTAATATGCAATATAACAGACCTATGAAGTATATATGAATAAATATATATACTGTCCTATGTCTGTAGCACGACTCGGAGTTTCATGCACTATGCAATCAGCAGGTGCATATAACTAATTGACCGTTTCTGGATACGAATTTTTATGTTTCGCTCGCACGTTGGTCATGGTTGTTATAAATTATAAATCTTGGCTGCCATTTTTTAATTGATGAAATGTATGATTTAATTTGATTTATACTGAAACACAAACATGAAACTGAAAATTAAAATAGAAAAATTCAATTTATATTAAGGAGTAAAATTTTGTTGGGGCAGAGCTTCAACGTGAAGTAGTTTATTATTTTCTGGGAAAGAAAGGCATATATATATATATATATATATATATACTTAAATTAGTTTTTATTTAAAATTTATTAAAATTGCATTGCGACATGTAAATTTCTGCTTCTAGATTTTACCTTGTCATCAGGCGAAAGTGAATAATTGTGGTGAAAATGATTTACATTTTATATATATATATATATATATATATATATATATATATATATATATATATAATAAAATGAAATAATAAAAAAAGGCAAAAAATAAAGTAAGAATATGGTAAAAATAACAAACAATATATATATATACTACCAGGCATAATTATTAGGCCACCACAGTGTTTTAAAAAACGATTTATTTCATACTATTTTTTAGTATTTATTACCAAGTGAATAATTGTAAATGAAAATAGACTGGTTCTTTTGTTAATATTGCACAATAACATGTACATCAAATGAATTTATAAATATTTCATAATTATATATATTGCAGTTTCATCAATGAAAGAAAGAAGAATATGTAGGGTGATTCGGACGAGTTCATCTTTGCTTCCTTGTCTTGCAAAGTCATAATAACA
>JBBBDQ010000855.1:4570000-4595000 GCA_037127315.1 Ascarosepion bandense
AAAATTTATTCCTTTTGTTTTTTGTTAATATTTATGTGTGTGATAAGTACGGATTATTTGTCATTATTTTTAATCTAATCTAATCTAAACTTATTTATAAATGAAACTTTGTCTGTGTGTGTGTGTGTCTGTGTGTGTGTGTGTGTGTGTGTGTGTGTGTGTGTGTGTGTGTGTGTGTGCATCCGTTACCTATAGACTCCGAAACGGCTGAACCGATTTTCTTGAAAATTTACACAGTTGTACTGTAAGCGTCTGCGAGTGTTCTTAGCTTGGTTTTGTGTCGAGGTACCCCCGATAAATATCAAAAATTGATAATCGAAAATATCGGGTTATAGAAGGAGTGGTCTGATTTTAATCAAATTTGATACACTCATAGCCAAAGACATGAGAAACCGATATTCAGAAGTTTTATGGTTGCAGTTCTTACAATAGTGCAGAAAATCAATAATATATATATATATATATATATATATATATATATATATATATATATATATATAAAAGTCAAGATGTTTGTGTGTGTGTTTGTTTATCTGTCTGTATGTCTGTATTTTTTTCAGCCCTTTTATTTTAGTTTTTGCTTCGGGTTTGGCTCTGAGTAGGTATAATTGTAGTTCTTGGTCTCAGCCATGATACCATTTACTCAGAGGACTTATTTAGCCTTCAAAATTCAGTTTACAACGAAAAAACCGTATTTGATATCGATACCAGGAAATCAAAATTTGACTTACATCCATTCATTTTCTTTCAGTCTACGGTTTCGCTTTAAATGGAAACAACTATTGCTTTTTAGTCTTTCGTGCTAACGTCCAAAGAGTCTGAGCTCCAGTACCATGGATTAGTTTTAAAGCGACGCCGGGCTATACTGCTAGTTCTTTATATTTGTATATTATTATAATTATTATTGTTACTCTTGTTGTTGCTGAGATTAACTTCTCTGCGTAATACGAGTGCATTGTGGTGTAGTGGTCATCGCTTCGGAACATGAAATCGGAGAGCCGTGTTCGATTTCCAGTTGCATTCGTTGCATTCACTTATGCTAAAATACCATTATGAAATTTATTAATCCGTCTCTTCTCCCTCCACTTATGGGTTAACCATCAGGGCAGATTGGGTTCTATAGCCTTGGCTAGCAACCACTCTACCGCAGAAAGCAATGGCAACCTACTGTGGGATAATCATCTGCCCAGTCATGTTTCTTTTGAGACATGATCACCCAAAACGTATATTACGTATGGAACTTCACTGACTGACTGAATATAATAGTTGTAATCACGATTAAAGCTTATACTGGTCATAAAAGGGGGATCGTTTTCTATTGTTTTGAAGACTGGTTGCCAGCCAAGGCTATAGAACCCAATCTGTTCTATTATTTGACTCATATCTAGAGGGAGAAGAAATGTATTATATTATCACGTAGTAATTAATGGGGGATCAGTTTGTTACTACATAAATATAGAAAACCGACCCCCCACTTTATGACCAGTAGAAGCCTTAATCATGAGTCCGACTAGTATATTCAGTCAGTCAGTTAGGTGCCAGACGTGATACATGCTTTGGGCAATCATGTCTCGAAAGAGACATGACTGACTGGGCAGAGGATTATCCTGCAGTAGGTTGCCATTACTTTCTGAGGTAGACTGGCTGCCAGCCAATGCTATAGAACCAAATCTGTCCTGTTATTTAAGTCATAACTGGAGGGAAGAGATGGATTAATAACTTTCCCAAGGTATTTACGCGTAGGTTAATGCAAGATATTCAACTGGAATTTGAACTCGGCTCCCTGGTTTCTGAGCCGATATCGTCTGTACCACAACGCACATACGTGAGCTTAAAAATCCAGCTGTCTCTTCCTGATGTTAAATATAAGTTTCCTTTTTGTTTTTATCAAAAACGTTGTTTTTGTTCACATGTTTGGTCCATGGAATCCTCAGCATCCTTCTGTAGAACCACATTTCTGTTACCTCGAGACTCTCTTTCATCTTTGAGATCATCTCGCTGAAAATCTAAAGAAAATATTGCGTCAACCAGCTCAGCAATGATTATCATTCTAAGTCCATTAAAAAAAAAGAAAAGAAAAAGCATTTTAAATTTTAAAACCCATCAAAAACAAATTTGGAGAAAGAGGAAAGGATGAGACACCACTGACACAATCATCCGAGGTGCTTTGGAATTAGTGAGAAAAAATAAAGTAATTTTGGTTTTTGCATGCAGAGAAATTTTCGTAAGATATGAAAAACAGCCATGTGTCAACAGGTGCAGGTAGGATGTGGCCTACCTTTCGAATGTGGCCTACGAAATTCTGTCACTGGTTTAGTATGTCAGTCAGTTAAGTTCCATACGTGAAACACGCTTGGGCGATCATGTCTTTTTCGAGACATGACTGACTGGGCAGAAGATTATTCCGCAATAGGTTGCCATTGCTTTCTGCGGTAGACTGGTTGCCGACCAAGGCTATAGAACCCAATCTGTCCTGTTATTTGACTCATAGGTAAAGGGAAAATAATTTATTATATTATTATGTACTAATTAGTGGGGGATCGGTTTCCTATTGTTATTAAGTAATAAACTGATCCCCCACTTTATGACCAAATATAAGCCTTAATCATTATTCCAGCTATTATATTCAGTCAGTCAGGTAAGTGGCATACGTGAAACACGCTTGGGCGATCATATCTTTTTCGAGACATGACTGACTGGGCAGAAGATTATTCCGCAATAGGTTGCCATTGCTTTCTGCGGTAGACTGGTTGCCGACCAAGTCTATAGAACCCAATCTGTCCTGCTATTTAACCCATAACTGGAGGGAAGAGACGGATTAGTACCATTCCCAAGGGTATTTGTGCGTAAGTGAATGCAATGGATTCAACTGGAATTCGATCTCGGCTCCCCGGTTTCTCGTTCCGAACCGATATCTACTGTACCACAACGCACATATGTAGGCTACCTTAAAAAGTGCATGAAAAAAAAGTATGATAACTGTCTGGTAATAGTTAGGGTTGGGAAAAATAATTAGTTTCAAGAAGTACTCGAATACTTATATCTATAAATATACTCTTAGTGAGGTAGGACACATTCTAACCGAGTAGGCCATATACTATACCAGAATCAAAGAGGTAGGCCACATCCCTACCAGTAAATGCTCATTAGCAGTTTTCATTTGATATTGTTATTATGTCATTTTTCATCATATTTCGATTTCTGCTATGGTCGCACTACCTACCAAGTCTGCGGAAACACTTAAGGCAGGTCGTGGTGTTTTGTTATGAATCCATTTCATGTTTTTTTTTTATCTCCCCTAACATAGACAAAGTTTCTATCTCCCCTAACATAGACAAAGTTTTTCTATCTCCCCTAACATAGACAAAGTTTTCTATCTCCCATAACATCTCCCCTAACATAGACAAAGTTTTTCTATCTCCCCGAACATAGACAAAGTTTTCTATCTCCCCTAACATCTCCCCTAACATAGACAAAGTTTTTCTATCTCCCCGAACATAGACAAAGTTTTCTATCTCCCCTAACATCTCCCCTAACATAGACAAAGTTTTTCTATCTCCCCGAACATAGACAAAGTTTTCTATCTCCCCTAACATCTCCCCTAACATAGACAAAGTTTTTCTATCTCCCCTAACATAGACAAAGTTTTCTATCTCCCCTAACATAGACAAAGTTTTTCTATCTCCCCTAACATAGACAAAGTTCTCCTTATTGTGCGGGCTGTACTTAACAAGATCTTTTTTTATATCTCTTAAGCTGCGGTTTCCAGGGATTCTTTCAATGTGTTGTTTTGTTCCATTTTTTATCATTCCAAGTGCGCCTATTATCAATGGTACGATACTTGTTTCAATTTTCACATTTTTTTCTATTTCAATTTCCAGTTCTTTATATTTTGAGAGTTTTTCGAATTCTTTGGTTACTATATTACGATCCGCTGGACAAGTCATATCAATCAATAGACAAGTTTTTTCTTTCTGGTTTTTAACATTATTGTCCGGCCTATTTGCTTCAATTTTTCTGTCTGTGTAGATGGTGTAATCCCATAGAATGGTAACATCTATTTCTGTAACCGGGGCTGGGTGATGTTCCTACCAGTATTTGTTTACATATTTTCCATGGTGTTAGCACAATGTCCAATGTAAATATTGCCCCACTCTATCGTGACGATTTTTATATTCATTTGGGGCAAGTACAGAACATCCTGAGATTAGATGGTCTATTGTTTCTTTGTATTTGTCACAGAACCTGAATTTTGGATCCACATTATTATTTATAATATTTGCCTGAAAGTTCCTAGTGAAAAGACTTTGGTCTTGTGCTGCAAGAATAAAGCCTTCAGTTTTATTATTATTTTTATTATTATTAGTATTATTATTGTTGTTGTTGTTGTTGTTGTTTCATTGAATTTCTGTTGTATACACATTTCCTTCCGGGGTCCAACTAAAGACCTAAGGTCAGAAATGGCTTCATGACATTTTCCACTGACCTTTTTTGTAAAAGAAAAACAAACCAAAATCGCACACATTTTACATATAAAAATCACTTCCTGATATCTGATCTTTAATGTGCCCATTAAAGTCTATTAGGTACAGAAATTGAAATACTTAGGAAGTGTTCTAGCAGAAGACGGAAAGTGCAATACTGAGATCCGATGGCGAATTGCAATGACGAATGAAGCATTCCAGAAGTTGAGTAAAATATTAAGAAACAGGACAATTTCGCTAGAAACAAAGAAGAGAAAACTGGATTGCTATGTGATGTCAGTTCTTTAATATGGCAGTGAATGTTGGACAATATCATCAAAGATGAAGAAAAACTTGAAGCAACTGAAATGTGGTTCTACCGAAGTATGTTGGATATAAAGTGGGGAATCAGTTCCATATTAAAATCAATACATAAACTGACATGCAATGAGGAAGGAGGGCTTGGAGAATCTGATACTAACAGGCCTGATAGAGGGAAAAAGAGACAAGGCCTGTTAGTATCATGTTCTCCAAGCCCTCCTTCCTCATTGCATGTCCCAGGAACTTTAGCTTTCTCTTTCTGATGCTTAGTATTAATTTTCTTTTCGTTTCCATCCTTTTCAAAATCTCATCATTGCTCACATACTTGATCCATGACATTCCCAGCATCCTTCTGTAGAACCACATTTCAATTGCTTCATGGTTTTCCTTCATCTTCGTAGATATTGTCCAACATTCACTGACATCACATAGCAATTCAGTACTTTCCTCTTTGTTTCTAACGAAATTGTTGTTTTACTCAACTTCTGGAATGCTTCATTCGCTATGCCAATTCGCCTTTGGATCTCTGTGTCACACTTTCCGTCTTTCGTTAGAACACTTCCCAGGTATTTAAATTTTTGTACCGGCTTGATCTTAGTATCCCTGACCTGTATTTGGCATTTTCGGCTGCCCTTTTTGCTGATGACTATGCCTTCAGTTTTCTTGCAATTTATTTGTAGTCCTTTCTTGACACTCTCTTCAGCTACCTTCTGTAGGCGGTCTTGTAGTTTCCTTTCTGTGTCTGCTACCAGCACTGTATCTTCTGCGTACGTTATGTTGTTTAAATTCTTTATTCAAATTAAATTTTTTGTTATCGTATCACCCCGAGCAAGGCGGTAACGCCACTGATGTGCAGGGGGCTACGTAATAGTGAAAAGATTGGAAAAGAGAAAGCTGGAAATCACATCCTAAACAGGGAACAAGATCTATCTACTCCAAATAAATGTAGCCATAACAACACACCACGACCTGCCTTAGGTCTTTTCGCTGACCAATTGAAAAAAACAAAAAGAAACCCAAAAAAACAAAAAACAAAGTGAGAAGATTGGAAGAGAGAAAGCCGGAAACCACATCCTAAACAGGGAACAAGGGATGAGCCTCTTAACCTGTTCAATAGACGTGGGTGGAGTGTGAACCGGGCGATAGATAGATCTATCTACTCCAATTGGAAAAAAGAAAAACAAAGTGAGAAGATTGGTAGAGAGAAAGCCGGAAACCACATCCTAAACAGGGAACAAGTGATGAGACTCTTAACCTGTTCAATAGACGTGGGTGGAGTTTGAACCGGGCGATAGATCGGAAAAAAAAACAAAGTGAGAAGATTGGAAAAGAGAAATATAGACTGAATTTTTTTCACTCTCTCAGTCAGTCATGTTTCTTTCGAGACATGATCGCCTAAGCGTGTATCACGTATGGCACTTAACTGACTGACTGAATATAATAGTTGGAAACAAAGGTTCTAGTGGAAATAAAGTTGGGGATCGGTTCTCTATTGTTATTAAGTGATAAACTGATCCCCGACTAATAAATACTTATGTAATAATATTATATAATGTGTCTCTTCTCACACAATCTATATGTTGAATTGCAGGATAGATTACATTCTGTATACTTGGTTGGCAACCGGTCTACCACAGAAAGTAATGGCTACCTACCGCGGGAAAATCTTCACTCCGGTCAGTCATGTTTCTTTCGAGACATAATTGCCCAAGTGTGAATTACATGTCATTCACTTAACTAACTAAATATAATAGTTGGAAAAAAAGCTTCTAGTGGGCATGAAGTGGGGGATCGGTTCTCTATTGTTATGAAGTGATAAACTGATCCCCCACTAATAACTACTTATGTAATAATATAATATAATGTGTCTCTTCTCACACCATCTATGTGTTGAATTGCAGGATAGATTGCATTCTGTATCATTGGTTGGCAACCGGTCTACCACAGAAAGTAATGGCTACCTACTGCGGGAAAATCTTCACTCCGGTCAGTCATGTTTCTTTTGAGACATGATCACCCAAGCGTGTATTATGTATGGCACTTAACTGACTGATATGTGGCATACAAATGAAACCTTACGGAAGCTCTGTATAATCTGTGTGCTTTGATGGAAACGCGGTAGATGTTTAGTCATAACGCTGAAAATGATTCACAATTTATGAGATGAAATGGTTAGATATTTCGTTTGATAATCATTAAACGAAACTCTTATAATATGAAATGAAACGGACTTTCTTGCAATTAAAAAAAAGACAATCGATCTATTATGATTAGTGCTTTACGCTTTTTTTATTTTCCGATATAAACTAAAAACCAACATATAAAGTATCCCTTTATACACTCGCATAATTAATACCCATCAAAATATTAACTGAATTATTTAAATTGTTGGGATCAAAGTGCAGTTTCAGTTCGTCTTTTCCGATGTGTTGCCCTTTTTCATGACTATCGTTTTTATCTTCGGGTAGAATACGAGGCGATCCCGATATCCAGGAATCTGACCTTACGGCTGCACCCACCCATTCCACAAAAGGGTCATAGTATACTGACAGCAAGATGGCAAGGGTTGGGGCGAATAGATAGGCTTTGTCCGCAAACACATATACGATGTATATCGAGATTGTACAAAGATATTGTCTCATAGTGTCGCATCTCCGAGCCTCGTAAACAATATTTGACACACCAAAAGACGTACACACGGAAATAAGCAGAAACACACGCGCATCAATCAAGCACACGCAAACACACACACAAAGAGAAAGACAGTGAGATGTACTAAATAATTATATATATATATATATATATATATATATATATATATATATATATACGGTTGTTGGAGGTATTGTGAGTTTTTTATTTTTTATTTTTTAATCATATCACCCCGGGCAAGGCGGTAAGGCCACTGGTGTGCAGGGGGCTACGTAAGAGTGAAAAGATTGGAAAAGAGAAAGCCGGAAATCACGCCTAAAAAGGGAACAAGGGATGAGCCTCTACACCTGTTCAATAGACGTGGGTGGATTGTGAAACCAGGCGATAGTTCAGTCTATCTACTCCAATTAAATTATTCTTTTTCTGTTTTACTACTCTTTTGGAACTGTGTGTTTACACCCCCACCCTTACATTCTAATTATTTTTGGATTAGAATTTTGCTTTTAAACGAGTTCCAACTTTTCTTTTTGTAAGTAATTTTCGTCTCCTGTATATCATTAGCATTAACGTCAACCTGCACCTTTGATAATGTGTCGGCTGAAAGGATCCTAGGGTCTACATTATGACGTCTATTTTTTAAAGTCGATTTGTTATTTCTGTGGGTACAAGTCCCTGTTTATATATATATATATATATATATATATATATATATATATATATATATATAATTCCAGGTGAAGAGGATTCAATGTTTTTTGTTTGTTTTTTTTTGAGTGCTCTGGCATTTACTTTATTATAAACAGTGCTCAATATAATGAGTATTACAGAGCTTAATATAAGTATATAATTATGTATCAATTGTACATTACGACATGTAAATTTCTATGTTTCGAGATAGATTCTCATTACCAGGCAATGTTTAGTTTAAATGTAAATCATCTGCACAACTAACATCAACATTGCCTGATGATGAGAATCTATCTCGAAACAGAGAAATTTCCATGTCACAATGTACAATTGATACATAACTATATATATATATATATATATATATATATATATATATATATATATATATATATATAGCACCTAATGAGCCAGACGAGCCTACCTAGATTTCTTCTAAACGGATCGTCAGGGAGAGCCAGCTTTCCTTGACGATCTGTTTAGAAGAAACTTAGGTACGTTCGTCTGGCTCATTAGGTGCTATTTAGTCCGCTCTACCTTTCTATTGAGCGCTTTCTGTGAGATGATTACTCGTGTCGGGTTTTTTCTTTGGGCTTCGTGCTGATTTCATTCCGAACACATTTGACTGACTTTGATGCCCTAAGCTCTTTCTTTTTTTGCAACCAAATTTTCCTTCGTTCGATAGTTTTCGAGGGAGGTTTGCGAGACAAGTATGATTATAATCACGTATATATATATATATATATATATATATATATATATATATATGGTGTATGGAGGCAGCAGATAATTTTCTAAACATATATTGTTAAATGTGACAGACAATGAATATCTGTTATGTATAATCATGAGCCGTTCTAAACGTCGTAATTTGGCTTTAATTTCAGGTGAAAATAAAGACAAAAATTCTCCAACATTTGGATAACTTTTTATTAAGTTGGTTCTAATCTTTCGACTCACATGAGCCATCTTCAGAGAGGTTACAAGGACGTTAACATAAAAACATCCACCATCAGCTACGATTTTATCTTGTGTTGGTCGAGAGGTCTAAGACGTGCCAGATTACATGGTAGCTTCCCCTAATTGGATAGGGGTCTCAGGTTCGAAACCTGCCGAATGACACACATTTTCGTAATAAAAATTCATCGTAAATAATCAGGTCAGTAGAGATAAATATATAATACTGTTTAATTATTAAAAAAAACAGACTATCTACTTAAATACCAGTATCGATAAAAAATAATGTTCAAACAAATCATTTCATATATATATATATATATATATATATATATATAATAGTCATCCGCAGACAGATGAATTTCGCTGTATCACAGTTCATCAGTACGGTTAGACATCCGATTGCTTTTAACCCAGGATTGAAACCAGACTGAATTGGCGTCAGTCGGCGATTCTACTTCTATGGGCGCTCGATAGAAGGAGGCAGACATTTTGCGTATCATGTATCATACGCCAGTGGCCAGAGTGTTCTAATTCATTACTGATTGAGCGATGCGTAGATGCTAGAGTAGATACTATATATATATACTGCTCTTTTACGCTTGCGAAGTATCAGAGTCAAGTAGCTCAGTTCTTAGAACCAACACCCAGATTATCTGCCCATATCACTTAAATCCAGTATTTGGAAAAGCCGAATACAGAGAACTGGTGCACAGTATGCCTCAAGCTCCCTAAACGACCCTGCGCATGTCTTGAATTTAGAGTTTTCCTTCACCTACAACGTTTGGCACCTGAGGCTATAGAACCGAGTCCGTTCTGCTATTTATAGCTGGTGAAAGACCACCTCCTTTACCAGCTATAAGAATGGATTCATACTTTTCTCAAAGTTATTAGAACTTAGAGAAATATAATGAATTTGACTGTGATTCGAAATCGACTCTCCTATTCGTAAATCAACTGTATATATATATATATATATATATATATATATATATATATATATATATATATATATATATTACGGAAATTAACGAAGAAATGATATGTTTGAACATTATTTTTGATCGATACTCGTATTTAAGTAGATATTCCGTTTTAATCAAACAGTATTATATATTTATTTCTACCGGCCTGATTATTTACGATAATCATCATGTTACGGAAATAAACGAAGATTAACGAAACTGGTTATAAACAACCGACGATTTTAAATGATTTGTTTGAACATTATTTTTGTTCGATACTCGTATTTAAGTAGATATTCTGTTTATAATCAAACGGTATTATATATTTATATCTACCGGCCCGATTATTTACGATAATTTTTTTTTCACGAAAATGTGTATCCTTCAGCAGATTTCGAACCTGCGACCACGAATGATGATCAGGCTAAACGAAGTCAAATTAAGCCTATAACACAATTTTCAATTCATCATAATAACCATATTGGCTCTGAAATGTATCGTAATGTCAACAAATGTAAACATGTTACGGAAATCAACGAAAACTAACAGAACTGGTTATAAACAACCGATAATTTCAAATGATTTGTTTGAACATTATTTTTGGTCATTTTGCAGAGAGTAATGGCCCCCTACTGCGGGATAATTTCTGCCCAGGCAGTCATGTCTCTTTCGAAACATAATCGCCCAAGCGTGTATCACGTATGACACTTAAATGACTGGCTGAATACAACAGTTGGAAACAAAGCTTCTAGTGGGCATAAAGTGGGGGATCGGTTCTCTATTGTTATGAAGTGATAAACTGATCCCCCCACTAATTAATACTTATTCTTATAATAATATAATATAATATGTCTCTTCTCAGTCCCTCTATGTGTTGAATAGCAGGATAGATTAGGTTATGTAGCCTTGTTTGGCAACCAGTTTACCACAGAAAGCATTGGCTTCTAGTGGGCTTCAAGTAGGGGATCGGTTCTCTATTGTCATGAAGTATTAAACTAATCCCCCATTAATTACTACTTATTTATATAATAATATAATCTGTCTTTTCTCATTCCATCTATGTGTTGAATAGCAGGATAGATTGGATTCTGTATCCTTGGTTGGCAACCAGTCTACCACAGAAAGCAATGGCTTCTAATGGGCTTAAAGTAGGGGATCGGTTCTCTATTGTTATGAAGTGATAAACTGATCCGCCACTAATTAATACTTATTCTTATAATAATATAATATAATCTGTCTCTTCTCAGTCCCTCTATGTGTTGAATAGCAGGATAGATTGGATTCTCTATTCTTGGTTGGCAACCAGTCTACCGCAGAAAGTAATGGCAACCTACTGCAGGATAATCCTCTGCCCAGTCAGTCATGTCTCTTTCGAGACATGATCTCCCCAAGCGTGTATCACGTATGGCACTTAACTGATTGACTGACTGACAATGCATTCATATGAGTGATCTGAAGGTTGCAATGAGACGTGAAACTGAAAATGACCATGTGATATCTGTCCTTCTGTAGGGCAGCGAATGTGGAACGATCCCTTCAAGGATGAAGGAGAGGCTTCAGAAATGTGGTTCTACAGAAGGATGTTGAGGATACCATGGACCAAGTACGAGAACAACTGCTAGGTGCTGAAAGAATGCAAAGTAGAACAAAAATTATGCTTAACATCAGGAAGAGACAGATGTGATTCTCTGGAAACGTATAGAGGTAAAGAGAGAGACAGGGCAAAGTTGTGCGAGACACCAAGAAGGAAAATATTAAGAGCGACAAGGGACAGGGGCAAATGGAAATCCATGATCACCTGAAGGGACACGGCACATGAAGAAATGAATCTAAGACATGCCTGCATAGCTAATTAGTATTAAGAAAAGGTGGATTCATACCTAATCAGAATTTGAAAACCAATTAGGAAATTAAAATATGGATATAAAGTGGGCGATTAGTTCTTTACTATAATCAATATAAAACTGATGCCTCACTTTGTGGCAATGTTTGTTTCTATGCAATTATATTCTAGATTTATGGGCTTGAGCAAATTGATGGCAGAGCGGGATTTGGGAGAGATACCAAGAGGAAAAATATTAAGAAAGACAAGAGACAGGTGCAAGGGGAAATCCATGATCACCACCGTCATTTAAGGGGCACGGCACATGTAGAAGATCTATCTATCAGTCTGTCTCAATCATGTCATATCTATCTATCTATCTATCTATCTATCTATCTATCTATCTATCTATCTATCTATCTATTTATCTATCTGTTTTTATGGCTATATCAATCCCTCAGTCGTAACCTATCTCGCCGCATATTTCCAAAGAGGGTATTCATTTTCGACAGTTTTTTTACAAAATTTAATCGAAAGTTTTTCTTTTATTCATATTGTGTTTTTAATGAAAATGTATCAAGCAGTCAAACCGAAACTAACCAAACAACTTAAACTGCTTCACAAAGAGATAAATATTCAAATATTTTATGTTCAGTACAGACTATATAGGTAAATACTATGAGTGTGTGTGTGTGGTCTTTTTTCAGACGAATATACCATTTTTGGTAAAAAAAAAAAACGTCGAAAGTTTTGGGTTTATGATATTTCCTATTATTTCTGGTTTCCAAAGAATTTTTTGAAATATTAATTGGCTGATGTCTGAGAAAATTCGATTATCTATCTATCTATCTATCTATCTATCTATCTATCTATCTATCTATCTATCTATCTTCACTTATGCATACGTATCTATCTATCTATCTATCTATCTATCTATCTATCTATCAGCCAGGAATCGACGTATTACATTTTGTATACGTATTTTGGATCTATCTATCTATCTATCTATCTATCTATCTATCTATCTATCTTAGATCAGTTGTGGGTCGTAATCCAACGAGATGATAAAATATAGAACAAATCGGAAACTTTATTAAGATAACATGTTTCAATTTTATTAAAGGTTCATCAGACATCGAGAGAAAAAACAACTGACGAAGCTTTAATTTAACTGAAACATATTAGATTTGATATACGTTTCCTGTTTATTATTTATTTTATCATATACTAGCATCATAGCCTGGTGTTGCCCGTGCAACTCAGAACATTTTAGTAGTTGGACTCGGTTATATAAAAAAATAATTATTTAAAAAATTATTGTTTAAAAATTGGTAAAAATTCCATTAAAAAAATATATTTTCTTTTGTTTTGCGGAAACGCGATTTTATGTTTTGTGTGACATTGTAAACAACATTGCGTTTGTTTTTGTTGACTAAATTAATTTAACATAAAAATAAAAATTATTTATTTTGTTTTACTGAAATTAGAAATATAAAAACTCTTACCGTCTCAGTTCAGAAAATTTTGAAGAATATTTAAAAATGTAGAGACATTTAATTTTAGAGGAAAAAGTTACATTAATGCCACACGAATTACAGACAGTTGATTTCCTGCATGAAATATTTAGCGAAAAAAAAAGCTATACTTTTTTCTTTAATTTTATTTTCTGAAGTATGAAATATTAAATCTGAAAAACGAAGACTTAAATAATTAAATTAACCATTGGCACTTTTTTTTTTTACATATTTTGTTTTTGTTTGAAAAAACACTTTTTTAAAATATTTCTTTTATTTCAAAATTATGGGGAAAAATATTCACAGTTTTTTGTTGACCAAATGAATTTTTAAACCGTCAGAATAAAAATTAAATATAGAGGCTCATTTTGTTTTTTTTAATAAAAAATTATTTTAGACGTGTTTGATACGTGTGATTTGATTTATGTGACATAATTTATTAACCATCTTAAATCTTAGATGTTTTACGGAGCAAATGTAAACAATCGGCTCCATTGGCCAAAAAGTGCGAAAGGGAAAATTTGATGAACTTAAACTCAAAAAGTATGTGTCGACTTGGCTTCCCTAGAGATATGTGTCCCTAGAAAGTTTGAATGGCGTAGATTAAAAAATGTAGGCGTGCATAGGAAACAGTCACACACACACACTGACAGATTGCCTTATATATATATATATATACAGCGAGTTATGTTTTTCTATGTATGATTTTGTAGACCGAATAATTGTATTTATAATTGCAACTCAATAATGGCATTTATATCCATGTATCAATCTATCAATATGTCTGTATGCTTACTCACGTTAATAATATAATATGAGTACACTTTGCCCTCAGAAATGACGGCAAAAATATTTAAAAGGATTATTAGCTGCTGTTTCCTCACAGGTTATTCACTCTTAGTGTGACAGGATATATATATATATATATATATTTTTTTTTTTCATTTGTAAACGAGTTATTACGCAACCTAGGTTTCTAATATGTGGTGTCTTCAAGCGATATGCAATAACGGTAAAAATCGATTATTGCAAATTACCTGAAGGCACTACAAGAGCTAGAAACCTAGGTAGCGTAATAAGTCGTTTACAAATGAAAAATATTTAAAAGTTCCTCAATATATTTGTATTGAGCTCTTTTTAATATAACTTAGTACTGGTCTAATTTTATTATGACCAAAAACTAAGTAATTAAATCGTTATATATATATATATATATATATATGTGTGTGTGTGTGTGTGTGTGAGTGAGTGTTTATAAACATATGCTCTTAAATATAAGAGACAATAAATGTCTATTATGTTTAATCATGAGCATGTCGTATTTTGACTTTAATTTCAGGTGAAAATAAAGACAAAAATTCTACAAAATTTGGAGAATTTTTTATTTAGTTGGTTCTAAGCTTTCGGCTCACATGAGCCATGTTCAGAGAGGTTACAAGGACGTTAACACAAAAAGATCCACCAACAGCGACGATTTTATCTTGTGTTAATATGAAACTTTGCTAAGCAACGACAACAGTTACCAAAAATGGCAAACGCAGTTTGTAAATTTGTCATGCGGTTCTATGACATCACACCGCATGAGAGCTCGAAATGATAACAGAACCATATATTCAAATGCAATGTAATGTGTTATGATCAGATTTAAATGTGATTTATTAAGTGTGGGTTGTTTGGATTTAATGTAGATGGCCTCTAATATCTGAAGGTTCTCTTTACTGCGTGTATGAGTGAGGATTAGTGTATTGTTGATTAAATCTGTCTGATATTACCTACATGTTTATGTTTTTCTGAGAAATGTTGTTTAATTGTACGCTGATCAGAAATGTGACAGGTAAGTCTACAATATATATATATATATATATATATATATATATATATATATATATATATATATATATATATTTTAATTCAGATACTTCAATCCAAGGAAAAAAAGGTGAGGATCTTCATATCGAAATGGCCATTCAACATCTTTGAATTAATCCTTTTTTAATATATATATATATATATATATATATATATATATATATGTACACACACACAATGGTCTTTATTATAATAAAGAGGATTATTATAATTATATAAATACTGTAAAAATATTATGATGGATTTATTTTTAATCTGAAATTTATATGGCTTCAAAAGTTATTTTCAGTGGATACTTGTACTTGAAATCTACTAAGTCTTCATTTTGTGCCTTTTTCAACTCTTGAAGTAATAAAATATGTCGGATTACAGATAAAATCCATTAATTTTTTATAAATTATTTAGTTTACGCTTCGGATACGTAACTTGCTTGGGCCTCGTGAGAAAATTAATCTAAAGCAGGGATGATTAATTCGTTAAAAAAAAAAAGAAAAAGAAATAGGACCGTGGGCTGTGGCGGCCTCTGTGGTTGAAATGGCTGAAGCATATCGAATCAAATTCTGGTTTATCATAAAAAGAAAGCAGCAGGTTCAAAACCTGATCGAGAATGCATTTTCATTATAAAAGAAACTATCCGGTGAGCATAACGATAAACTTAATACACAATGTTTAAAATTGAATAAAAAAAAAAAAGAAAAAAAAAGAAACAGGACGTTTACTGAAAACACGGCTTTCCACTAAGGATAAAGTTGGAAGCAATTGAAAATAATATATATATATATGCAGACACAAACACACTCATATGTATAGTTATACATAGATATACACAGGTATATATGCTATATGCATATGTATACGTATGTTATTAAATATAAGAGATATATAATATCTCCCGTAGACTTAAATGTCATCTTTCTGATCAGAGTACTATTAAACAACATTTCTCTGAAAAACATAAACATGTAGGTCATATCAGACAGATTTTGGTCAACAATACGGTGATCCTTACTCATACACACAGTAAGAGGAACCTGCAGATATTGGAGGCCATGTACATCAACCAACACTCAATAAAATCAACTTTAAAACAGGAAATAACATAGTACGTTGCATTTGACTACATGGTTTTGTTGTCATTTCGCGCTATCCCGCGGTGTGACGTTATAAAATTATTATTTTTGGTAACTATTGCCGTTGCCAAGCGGAGTTTTATGTCAGCACAAAATAAAATCGTCGGTGATGGTTGAAGTTATAATATTTCAGTTTAAACTGTGAGCCGAAAACTTAGAAGAAAACCAATAAATAATAATCCAAATGTTGGAGAATTTTTGTCTTTATTTTCAACTGAAATTAAAGCAAAAATACGACGTTTAGAACGGCTCATGATTAAACATAATAGACATTCATTGTCTCTTATATTTAATAGCATATGTTTAAAAAATTACTTGCTGCCTCGATATACTAAATATATATGTATATATATGTATATATATTTGTGTATATATATATATATATGTGTGTGTATATATGCGTATATATATATATATATATATATATATAGATAGATAGATAGATAGATAGATATGAATATATGTGTATATATAAATATTTACACTGATGTTTATCTTCGTATATATTTTTAAATATATATAAGATTATATGTATTGTTTAATACATAGTTTTTGGTTCTAATAGGGTTAGACCAGTACACATTTGTATTAAAAAATGTTCTATACAATTATATTGTAGAACTTTTGAATATTTTTCATTTTTAAACGAGTTATTTCGCTACCCAGGTTTCTACCATAAGTGGTGTGTTCAAGCGATTTTTAATAACTGATTTTATCTTTTACCGTTTTTCTTTTTAAGAACGCTCTTGTAACGGTGTTTTGTTTGAACGTGTTCACGTGGCAGAGAATTTATGAACACGCATTGTTTAAATTCAAACGAATTATGACGTTTTGATCAATGGTTTTATGAACCTAAGAGGTATTTCTTAGTGTGGATGCATTTAGTCATAATTTCTGTTCTTTCATTTAACAGTTCGACTTTATTTGGGAATATCATAATTTCTAATTTTTCTTCTGGGCACAGTCTCCATATTAAGGTAAGGCTTCGCTGTTTTTACAATGCTCCACGTTATGTGTGGATCTTTTTCATATTTGGATTTCAATTTCCAGTCGTGGTTAGCCAATTTTGTATTGTTTTTTAATTTTTTCTATTTTAAATGTTGATCTGTGGTTGAACCACCTGGTCTTAAAAGTGTCTTTGGTTGAGCCCAAATATATTTTGTTTTGGCCATCTGGGCCATGTACCTCTGCCTTATAAATTATTTTTATTTG
This sequence comes from Ascarosepion bandense, assembly GCA_037127315.1. NCBI lineage: Eukaryota > Metazoa > Mollusca > Cephalopoda > Sepiida > Sepiidae > Ascarosepion > Ascarosepion bandense. Next base: position 4,587,593 of record JBBBDQ010000855.1, read on the forward strand.
TGTAGCGAAGTAAGTCGTTTACAAATGGAAAATATAAGATTATATATATATATATATATATATATATATAAACTAGAACACACACACACATATACATATATATATATATATATAGAGAGAGAGAGAGAGTGGGAGAGAGAGATACATATAAATACAAGTGAAGAGGATCCAAGGTTTTACAGTTTGAGTCCCCTGGCATTTATTTTTTTATAAACAGTAAATCCTTTTCGCAGCCAACATCCAACATTGCCTGATGGCGAGATTCTATCTCGAAACATAGAAATTTCTGTGTCGCAATGTACATTTAATTCATAATTATATGATTACATATATATATATATATATATATATATATATAATAATAATAATAATAATAACAATAATAACTATGATTATTAAACCGACTCTGCGTGTATTCTAATCTCAAAATTTTATAGAAGGGAATTTCTAAGACTATGAATGACCAGCAGAATCTAAATCCGTTATTGCCCTCGGCTATAAAGCTTTGGGCAAAGAGGGGGAAAAAAAGAAAACTGCTTGGGACCGACAATACATACGGTTCCTCCCAGTAAAAAGAAAAAAAAACCCTCAACGGAACAAACAACCAGAAAAGAAAAGTGCTCGATACACACAACCGAAAAGTATTTAACTAAAAGGCAGTAACGCAGAGCAAACACACTAACAAAATAGCAAGATCGCCAAGACCGACCGCGGTTTCGCACAACGGCTCGTCAGCCGTTGTGCGAAACCGCGGTCGGTCTTGGCGATCTTGTTATTTTGTAATATATATATATATATATATATATATATATATAGGGTCCGATGGATGGGTTTGTCTAAATTTTGCAAAATGAAAAATACAGTAACTGTATCCCATAAAATCGCAACTTGCTTTGACTACGGAATTCAACTTTGGAATCTCTTGAATCTCTGCTGGTCTGTCTCTTCGTTTAAGTTGACGAATGCTGCCATAATCGTTGCCTTCACGTCATCTTCGATGCTAAAAAGAATTTTGTTGGTTGCTAACCCTAACCCTGCCCGACACTAATCAGATAGTAACCAAGAGGGTTGTTGCAGTCTGGGGAGTTAGGTAGCAGTATGTAAAGGGTGATGTGGTTATACATTTGTCTGTCAGCTATGATTAGGTTCACCTGCCTGTGTGGCATGGTGCAGTGTCCTGTTGCTATTATCTTGACCCAGGACAGCATTACATCGTCAAGGCACTTGATATAGGCCACAGTGTTGAGTCTGTGTCAATGTGGAGAAATAAATGGAGGCATCAAGTCGCCATCAATAGTGATCATTCCAAACACCTTCGTAATCACCATTAGACTTATCCAACTCTTTTTTCAAACCTTCTGCACTGTCCTCAGATTAACACCCAAGCACTCGGAAATTAGTCATATTGGTTGTTCCAGTGCGAATGCCAAGCAATACAACACATCGTTTCCAAATATTTGGCGGACTAAATTGAGATACTGGGCTCTAATTCTCACAGTCGGTGCCCGACTGACTCTACTATACTGTACAGTCGGCAAAATGAGAAACATATATATATATATATATATTAAATGGTGGCACTTTTTCCATTTTACCATGTATGTATATATCTGTTTGGGTATGTGTCTGTGTGTGTGTGCTTGTGTGAGTGTACTGTAGAGTACAATTTCTTATATATATATATATATATATATATATATATGAAGTAGTGAACTATTTACACATCGCAATCCGCATATATATATATTCACTCCCTGCACCGAAACTTGATAGCTTTTGAGTTGCAGTATGCTATTATTATAACAGCAATAATAACTATATATATATATATATATATATATATATATATATATATACAGACATAAACACATACGCACACGCATACATGATCTAATACACTTGCACACACACACACACATATATACATGCTCTAACACACTTACACACACACACATACATGCTCTAACACACACACACACACACACACAAAACACTACAATTAATGACAGCAGCACCAGCAGCAGCAGCCAGGAATGACCATTCCTTGAAAGGCATGAACTCACTCGCACAGACACACGCTCCCCTGCCATTCTGAAGATGAGATTTTGATCTCGAAATATTAATGTATAATAAATAGGTAATACCCCAAAATCTCTTTACCTTCCTTTATTTTACTCAATGCATTATGACAGCCTTCAAGACCTAACCATATGCCTATATATATATGTGTGTGTGTGTGTATGTGTGTATATATGTCTCTGTATGTATATATACAAATACGTGCGCATATATATATATATATATATATATAGTCATTTGCAGACAGATCTGTTTCGCTGTATCACAGCTCATCAGTACGGTTAGACAGCCTATATATTAAGGCTTTTTACCCAGGATTGAAAGCAGACCGAATTGGCGTCAGTCGGCGATTCTACCTCTGAGCTACGGACGCTCGGTAGAAGGAGGCAGACTTTTTAGCGTGTATATTATCATTATACACGCCGAATAGCTGAGAGTGTTCTAATTCATTGCTGACTGAACGATGCGTGTCCATTATTATTTTTATATCTACACGCACACACACTCATGTGTGTGTATTAATCTTTTTCCAGCGCATATTTATGTTGATTCGCCAGCAAGAAATGTTTCTCTTGAACGAGACGGAAATTCATTTTACACTTCTGTTTTTCTTTGTATCTGACCAGCTGTCTTCATTTCTGTACCTAACGGGCTCACTTACAATCACCGAAGTTAAGCAACACTGCGCCTAGTCTAGATTGGTGACCGCTTCGGAGTAGTAGAATATCCTGGATGTGCAAATGGCGTAATTTTGTTTTTAATCATTTCACCCCAAGCAAGGCAGTTTAACTGCCACTGTTACGCAGGGGGTTACATAGGGGAAAGTGATGAGAAAGAGGGGTAGGTTATAGGGGGTTTCAGGAAGAGAGTAATAGACGGATGAGAATACCAGTATAATATGGGTGGAGTGGATGGAAAAAAGAGCTTGAGAGAAAGGACGCTAGTTAGTGAGATAGATGTCTATTGACCTTACATTTAAATTCTGGGAGATTGTTGCTGTCGAGTAAGCAAGTATACGGAAGGGATGGTTATCTATCTATCTAGCTAGCCAGCTAGCTAGCTAGCTAGATAGCTAGATAGATAGATATGAGGCATCTTTACAAGGACGTTAACATAAAACCATCCACCATCATCATTTTATCTTGTGTTGACATAAAAATTTGCTTCGCAACGATAACAGTTACCAAATAGCAGACGCAGTTCGTAAATTTGTAATGCAGTTCTATGACGTCACACCGCGTGAGAGCACGAAATGTTAACAGAACAATATATTTAAATGTAATGTAATGTGTTATGAACAGATTTAAACGTGATTTTATTTAGTGTGGGTTGTTTGGATTTAATGTAGATGGCCTCCAATATCTGAAGGTTCTTTTTACTGTGTGTATGAGTAAGGATTATTGTATTGTTGACTAAAATCTGTATGATATTACCTACATGAATATGTTTTTCTAAGAAATGTTGTTTAATTGTACTCTGATCAGAAAGGTGACAGGTAAGTCTACGGGAGAGAGTGGTTGTAGTAAAACCAATATATGTAGTGTATTTATTAATAAACTTCTCTGAACATGGTTCCTTTGAGCCGAAAGCTTAGAACTAACTTAATAAAAAATTATCCAAATTTTGGAGAATTTTTGTCTTTATTTTCGCCTGAAATTAAAGCCAAAATGCGATGTTTCGAACGGCTCATGATTAAACATAATAGACATTCATTGTCTCTTATATTTAACAGTGCATATATATATATATATATATATATATAGGCAGCAATCATTTTTTAAACACGTTTCGTTAAAAACAACCTACAATGAAGATTTTATTAATTTTTATTTCACTGTTTTTACATTTCATTTCACCCCAATTAAGGCATTATTGCAACTAGTGCGCACAATGTCCATATATTTTTTACTTTACAAGCGCTTTCAGACATTTAATTGGCCATTTTCAAGGACGCTATTTTCCGATGTTGTTATTACATCCTCATGTTTTAATTGTAACGTAATTTGTGTTTTTTTTTAAAAAGAAGCATTCTTTAAAAGCTATCATGTGAGGCGCGCAACTGGACATCGCATGAGCGTCTGTCTATTAAAAAAAAAATTAACTCCATTTTCACTGTTAAATAATATCAGGTTAATGGTAGAAATAAATTGTTTTATATCGAGTGTAGTGTCTCTCTTATGCGAGATGCTTTTTATATGGTGATTTAAATAGTATTTTTGTATTTTCAACCAAAGTTTTTCTTTTTAAGTGTTCATGGTAAGGATGTTTGTTACGTAGTCTTTTTCTTATAGCGAGGTGTCTTTGATATTATAATTTAAATAGTATTTTTGTTTTTATTTTCAACCGAAAATTTTTCTTAAGGGTTCATGTAAGGATGTTTGTTACGTAGTTCCTCTCTTATAGCGAGGTGTCTTTGATATTATAATTTAAATAGTATTTTTGTATTTTCAACCAAAATTTTTCTTAAGTGGGTTCATGTAAGGATGTTTGCTACGTAGTTCCTCTCTTATAGCGAGGTGTCTTTGATATTATAATTTAAATAGTATTTTTGTATTTTCAACCAAAATTTTTCTTAAGTGTTCATGTAAGGATGTTTGCTACGTAGTTCCTCTCTCATAGCGAGGTGTCTTTGATATTATAATTTAAATAGTATTTTTGTATTTTCAACCAAAATTTTTCTTAAGGGTTCATGTAAGGATGTTTGCTACGTAGTTCCTCTCTTATAGCGAGGTGTCTTTGATATTATAATTTAAATAGTATTTTTGTATTTTCAACCAAAATTTTTCTTAAGTGTTCATGTAAGGATGTTTGCTACGTAGTTCCTCTCTTATAGCGAGGTGTCTTTGATATTATAATTTAAATAGTATTTTTGTATTTTCAACCAAAATTTTTCTTAAGTGTTCATGTAAGGATGTTTGCTACGTAGTTCCTCTCTCATAGCGAGGTGTCTTTGATATTATAATTTAAATAGTATTTTTGTATTTTCAACCAAAATTTTTCTTAAGTGTTCATGTAAGGATGTTTGCTACGTAGTTCCTCTCTCATAGCGAGGTGTCTTTGATATTATAATTTAAATAGTATTTTTGTATTTTCAACCAAAATTTTTCTTAAGTGTTCATGTAAGGATGTTTGCTACGTAGTTCCTCTCTTATAGCGAGGTGTCTTTGATATTATAATTTAAATAGTATTTTTGTATTTTCAACCAAAATTTTTCTTAAGTGTTCATGTAAGGATGTTTGCTACGTAGTTCCTCACTTATAGCGAGGTGTCTTTGATATTATAATTTAAATAGTATTTTTGTATTTTCAACCAAAATTTTTCTTAAGTGTTCATGTAAGGATGTTTGCTACGTAGTTCCTCTCTTATAGCGAGGTGTCTTTGATATTATAATTTAAATAGTATTTTTGTATTTTCAACCAAAATTTTTCTTAAGAGTTCTTGAACATTTTTACATTCCTTATCTCTAGCAAAAAGGAAACATGTAAGAATGCCTAAAAAATTAAATAAAAAATTAATAAAATCTTCTTTGTTGGTCGTTTATATATATATATATATATATATATATATATATATGAATTAAAAAAGGATTAATTCAATGATGTTGGATGATCATTTCGATATGAAAATCCCCACGGGGGATAACACATCACCTCAGCAATAGAAAAATCCTTTCAGAAACTTTATATTTGCTCTGTAATATTTTATTACATGGAGCTCTCTTCTTGTATCATTTTTTAATATTAAAATAAAATTTTTAATATTAATTAGGATCGGGTTTTTGGAATTTACCTTCCTGCTTTTTCCGCTTGGATTAAAGTATCTGAATTAAAATATATATATATATATATATATATATATATATATATATATATGTTGCATTACATAATATAGAGAAGTTTTGTCTATTTATTTTTTGGCAAGGCATTCCACTGCCACTATTGCGCATGGGGCTACATAGGGGAAGGTAAAGAGAAGGAGTGGTTAGACATAGGTAATGTCAGGAGGAAGGTGACAGATGAGTAAGGATACCGAGGACGAGGGTTAGGCAGATGGGAAGAGTGCTTGATAGAATGGGAGCAGGTTAGTGTGTTAGGAGGTGTCTAATGACCTTGAGCTTAATAGCATTATCATTAAATGAAGAAAGAAAATTACAATACCTACTCAGGCACACTACTTTATCCTGCAACTATGCTGAGCGGATCCTAATTACAGTTTCTGGGAGAGAGTGAATTATTTTACACGAACGACAGTCTGAATAAAGCCAGCCCGCTCAAACCCTCGGTCAAGATGACTTTGCACGTCAAGCTAGCACAACCATTGATAGATCCTCAAAGAAAGCGTTCTACCTAATTTAAATCACAAGGCTTAGGTCAACCCGTCGTATGGTTTTCAGGCACTTTCTAAAGGTGACGCACGCTCACATCACCTCCTCCGGACCGATAAAAATCAAGAAGTCACCTTCCTGACAAATCGACCCTAGTGATATTCGAACCCAGGCTTCATGGTCAGAAAACGAACGTTCCAAATCAGCCACACTCCCATAATGTACATACATACATACATACATACATACATACATACATACATACATACATACATACATACATAGCTTACGGCCATATGTCGTTGAATACACCGGTTTTCGCTTGATCACCGAAGTTAAGCAAAGTTGAGCCTGGTCAGTACTTAGATGGGTGACAGCTTGGGAATACCAGGTGCTGTAAGCGTTTAGTGACGGATGTGCGTTGTGGTGCAGGGGATATCCTCTCGGAAAGAGAAATCGGTGAACCGAGTTTGAATTCATGTTGAATACCCTGCATTCACTTAAGCACTGGTACCCTTGGGAAAGGTATTAATCCGTCCCTTCCGTCCAGTTATGGGTTAAATAACAGGGTAGCACATGGGGACCCTTAAAAACAAGTCCCAATGAATCTTGATAATCAAAAAGTAAAAGTATTACCAGACACAAAAACTTATATAAAAACAACAATAAATTGTTGAAAGAAAAAGGTAATACTAGCAATAAATAAAAAAAAATTTAGTTGGCAATAAATGACGCGCCGAGGTTGATGCCATAAAACTAAAACAACAACACCAAACATACATACATACATACTAAATAACTGATATAGATAGTGTCATGGTGGTATCACTCATTACAACGGTTTGAACTCTTCCAACATTTACATATACTTCCCCTCACAAGAAGAGATCAAGAGATCAGAAAGTGAAAGATCCGCAGGAGATCAGCATAAACGGATCAGTGGAGAGAGACAGGCAGAGATAGCCAAGACTGCTACCGTACGATTATTCCGAGTGCCAGTTCTAG
>JBBBDQ010000855.1:4602500-4635000 GCA_037127315.1 Ascarosepion bandense
TATTGTAGTTCTTAGTCTCAGCCATGATATCATTTACTCAGAGGACTTATTTAGCCTTCAAAATTCAGTTTACGATGAAAAAAACTTATTTGATATCGATACCAGGAAATCAAAATTTGACTTACATCCATTGATTTTTCTTTCAGTCTACGTTTTTGCTTTAACTGGAAACAACTATTGCTTTTTAGTCTTTCGTGCCAACGTCGAAAGAGTCTGAGCTCCAGGACCATGGATTAGTTTTAAAGCTTTCATTACACCCGGGCAACGCCGGGCTATACTGCTAGTATATTTATAATTTATAACATAAATATGTTTTAATATCACTACAAAAGTAGCCATTTTGTTTTTGAAACACTGTTTTATCAAGTGATGAATTCAATCACAATTTGATGGTTTTCTTGTATTCTTCAGATCGGAGATTGCTTTGTTTTGATTGGTCCACCTTGTCTTTGTAACAACGCCCCCCCCGGCCACCCGATTAAGAAGGTTTAGCTACTCTTTTAAACCTTTTAAATCCCTGATAAAACACGGATAGTGTCGAAACAAAATGGCTACTTTTGTCGTGATATTATAACATAGTTATGTTGTAAATTCTAAATAAATATTATTAGAACTACTTTGTATAGTGCACTTTTTTTAAAAAAATAGTCTTTCTTTGGATACGGAATATTATTTCGTCAATACCTACTCTATGCTATATATATATATATATATATATATATATATATATATATATGTGTGTGTGTGTGTGTGTGTGTGTGTGTGTGTGTGCTCCTTTTGTAATTTCAAAACATTTCTTATATAAGATAACATTTAAAGTAATTTGTCAAAGTAATTTTAATTAAATTTTGATGAATATAAATATTTGATCCATTGACCATTATAACAAAATAAACATTATATATATATATATATATATATATATATATATATATATAGAGAGAGAGAGAGAGAGAGAGAGAGAGAGAGAGGAATACAAAATAAAATATAAATGTGTGTGCGTTTGATATGTCCCGGAAACGGATATATCATTCGAGGTAGTTTAGTGGTTTAGGCCTATGTAACCGGCTAGAAACAAGTTAGTTACGTGGACGTAATAGGTGGTACTCGTCGTATGCAGTATCCTGAGACGTAGGCGTAGTCAATAGCCGTAGACCTATAGCGATAGATCTCTAGTAGATGATCACTGGTAGAAGACTTGTAGGACCTCTGGACGACTTCGCCTTAGTCTATATTTGTGGCTGACACCAGCCAATCACATTCCAGTGAGGGGGGAACGAAGGGGTATGCATATTCATTACCTATTCATTACATCAGTGTTATAGGGAGGGGACAATTAAATGTCAGTTTAGTCTGATATCTTATACACGCTTTGGCGATCATGTCTCGAAAGAGACATGACTGACTGGGCAGAAGATTATCGCGCAGTAGGTTGCCATTACTTTCTGCGGTAGACTGGTTGAGAACTAAGACTATACAAGCCAATCTGTCCTGCTATTCAACACATAGATGAAGTGAGAAAAGACAGATTATATTATCATATGAATAAGTAATAATTAGTGGGGGGTCAGTTTATCACTTCATAACAATAGAGAACCGATCCCCCACTTTATACTCATTAGAAGCTTTGTTTCCAAATATTATATTCAGTCAGTTGAGTGCCATACGTGATACACGCTTTGGGCAATCATGTCTCGAAAGAGCTGACTGGGCAGAAGATTATCCCGCAGTACGTTGCCATATTTTTTGCGATAGACTGGTTGATAAGCCAATCTGTCCTGCTATTCAATACATAGATGAAGTGAGGAGAGACATATTATATTATAATATATGAATAAGTAGTAATTAGTGGGGGATCAGTTTATTACTTCACAGCAATAGAAAACAGCTCCCCCACTTTATGCCTACTAGAATCTTGTTTCCAACTATTATATTCAGTCAGTCTGTTAATTGCCATACGTGATACACGCTTTGGGCGATCATGTTTCGAAAGAGACATGACTAACTGGGCAGAAGATTATCCTGCAGTAGGTTACCATTTTTGTTCTGCAGTAGACTGGTTGACGACCAAGGCTATAGAAGCCAATCTCTCCTGCAATTTACCCCGTAGCTGGAAAGATAAGTGACGGATTCAAAGCTTTCCCGATGGTATTTGCGTGTAAGTGAATGCAACAAATTCTACTGGAATTCGAACTCGGCCCTCCGATTTCCTCTATCCGAGCTGATATCCACCGCATCACAATGAACAATAAAATGTTCATAACCAATATGGCTTTATAAAATAAATTCTGGGCTTGGTCATTTAAACTGATTTGTGAAAGTGAATCCAACTGCGAAATGTCCAATCTTGTGTGGATCGCATAAATTGCCTCAGTCATTATAGAATTCTCTTGTCATTTTGTAGCCACTTCTCCCTTTTCCCCTTGTTGGGTACGATCGTAATTTGCATATGTAATACTCTTCATGCGTTTTACGGGTTGAAAGGCTGATGAATCCTGGAAATTTATTTTCCGAATGTTCACCTTAAGATATCCGTAAAAACGACTGTAATTTAGACGCGGTGGTGATTTTTCAGTGCGTCAACCGAATATGACAGAGCGTCGAGATTTGATGAGGATTTTTCGGCTATGCTTTAAAATATTGTTCAAGTCCACTCGGCACTTTCAGTTTTGGAGATACCTCAGGCGCCGGACAGTGACCTCAGTCTCTGGCTGAAGCGGAGCTACTTCATGTAGGTGGGGGATGTCCCATTGGGCTTGAATAAACATTAATTACTACTTCTACCAGCTGATTCTGGGGTAGTAGGTAAAAAAATTGTTAAACACAGTGTGATTTTTTTTTCTTTTCTTAGATCACGTTCTTGTGCTGAAAAATATTGAAAATATTTTTTTTCCCCATTCATTTCCTTAATTATTTCATTCCGGGTCCCAACAAAAAACCTAAGTCTAGAAACGGCATTATGACATTTTTCACTGAGCTTTTTTCGTAAAAAGAAACAACACATACTTCTTACATAGGTAAAACCCTTTATAAGGTGTATACTGTAATTGTGAATATAAGTTTTTGAATTTTCTGTAAGTCATGTACTACCAGAAATCCCTTTGTCTATATTTCTGAGATGAGGTAGTATTTACAGTATTTACATTATTTGGACTATTGACCTCATCTTATTTGCCATTTGAACGACGTTTAATAATAGATCATTCTATTTGTCTATATTTCTGAGATGAGGTAGTATTTACACTATTTACATTATTCGGACTATTGTACTCATCTTTGTTGTCATTTGTACGACGTTTCGACCGTTGTACGCTCCGGCCTTCTTCAGCTGCTAGGAATTTCGAACTCTTTATTACAATCACCGGGGTTATATCATTATCATTCCCTGCGTTGTAGTAATGTACGATGGAGGTAACTCATGACTTCCAATCGTGCCATTACTACTGCGCATATATATATATATATATATATAAGCTTACTTATAAATGGAACTTTGTCTGTGTGTGTGTGTGTCTATGTGTCTGTGTGTGTGTGTGTCTGTTACCTATATACTGCGAAACGGCTGAACCGATTATCTTCAAAATTTACACAGTTGAACTATAAGCGTCTGCGAATATTCTTAGTTAGATTTTGTGTCGAGGTACCCCCGATAAATATCGAAAATCGATAATCGAAAAAATCGGGTTATAGAAGGAGTGGTTCGATTTTAATTAAATTTGATACACTCATAGACAAAGACATATGAAACGATATTCAGAAGTTTCATGGTTGCAGTTCTTACAGTAGTGCAGAAAATCGATAATATATATATATAAAAGGCAAGATGGTTGTGCGTGTGTCTGTTTATCTACCTGTATGTCTGTATTTTTTTCAGCCCTTTTATTTTAGGTTTTGCTTTGGGTTTGGCTCTAAGTAGGTATAATTGTAGTTCTTAGTCTCAGCCATGATACCATTTACTCAGAGGACTTATTTAGCCATCAAAATTCAGTTTACGTTGAAAAAATTTATTTGATATCGATACCAGGAAATCAAAATTTGACTTACATCCATTCTTTTTTTTTTCAGTCTACGGTTTCGCTTTAACTGGAAACAACGCTTGTTTTTTAGTCTTTCGTACCAACGTCGAAAGAGTCTGAGCTCCAGGACCATGGATTAGTTTTCAAGCATTCATTACACCCGAGCAACGCCGGGCTATACTGTTAATATATATATATATATATATATATATATATATATATATATATATATATATAGATAGAGAGATAGATAGATATTAGGTGCGATTGGTAAATTGTCGCAGGTATTTTATTATCTCAAATATTACTTAGGCCGAGTCTGAGCTCCAGGATCATGGATTAGTTTTAAAGCTTTCAGTACACCCGAGCAACGCCGGACTATACTGCTAGTATATATATATATATATATATATGTGTGTGTGTGTGTGTATTAATTATTCACTATTTAGGTGTCAGATAAGCAATCGATTCAAGTCATTGAAGAAAACTAAAAAAAAATTAGAATGCAAGAGTGGGGATAACCGTACGAGTTAAACTTTAGATAATGCCATTAAAAGATTTTCAATGAAGATAAGAAACATTGTTTATTGATGATCAGTCAGTCAGTTAAGTGCCATATGTCATACACGCTTGGGCGATCATGTCCCGAAAGAGACATGACTGACTGGGCAGAAGATTATCACGCAGTAGGATGCCATTGCTTTCTGCGGTAGAACCCAATATGTTTTGTTATTTAACTCATAGCTAGAGGGAGAGAAAGATGTATTATATTATTACGTAGTAATTAGTGGGGGATCAGTTTGTTACTTCATAACAATAGAAAACCGATCCCCCACTTTATGACTAGCAGAAGCCTTAATCATGATTCCAACTTTTATATTCAGTCAGTCAGTAAAGTGCCATATGTTATACCCGCTTGGGTGATCATGTCTCGAAAGAGACATGACTGACTGACTGGGCAGAAGATTATCACGCAGTAGGTTGCCATTGCTTTCTACGGTAGACTGGTTGCCAGTCAAGGCTATAGAACCCAGTCTGTCATGTTATTTGATCCATAACTCTATGGAATAGTTGGATTAATACCTTTCTCGAGGGTATTTGTGCGTAAATAGACGCAACGAATTCCACTGGAATTCGAACTCTGCTATCCGATTTCTCCTCCCGATTCGATATCCACTGCACCACAAATAGTAATTAATAGAGGATCAGTTTACTACTTCATAACAATAGATAACCGATCCCCCACTTTATGCCCACTAGAAGCTTTATTTCCAACTATTATATTCAGCCAGTTCTTTAAGTGCCACTCGTTAAACCAATAGAAGACTTAATCATGATTCCAACTATTATATTCAGTCAGTCAGTTAAGTACCATATGTTATACACGTTTGAGCGATAGTCTGACCAGTTATTCATGTCTCTTTCGACACAAAGTTCCATTTATAAATAAGTTTAGATTTGGGAAGCAAATTTTAATTTGTAGATGTGTGATTGAAAATGAAAGCTCAGTTTCATATGAATTTAAATACTTTTTTTTTTCAGTTTTGGCTATTTTTCTGATTTTTTGGGAGGATTTGAACATAAATTGTTTACTGTCTTCTAAGCATTTTCAGTTTTTTATTATTAAAGAGTTACTTTTATATTGATAACATTGAATCTATATAATGATTGTTTATTTTTCAGTATCTTTTGGTTTTTTTTAGTATCAAGTCTTAACTCATTAGTGTGTGTCATGTTAATTTGCAGTGTAGTGTTTTTTGTTTGGTGGGGAGTTTCAAAATACATTTAGTATATTTGTTCCAAAACTGAATTAAATTTCACTGGTGTTAGTTTGTATTTTATGATTATGATTTCTCATATTTGTGGCCATTTTTCTTCTGTTGTGTTCTCGTACTTGTCAATGTAATTTTTTTCTTATTGTGAATTTCAACTAAGAAAGAGAGACATATATGAGTGACAATGTTTCAAACTATCAGATCTAAGTTCCAAGTGGAAAGATTCTATCCCTTATTCTGTTCTAGTAAGCATCCAATATAACCATACGTTTCGGGTCATTGTAGGAATCAATTAACTTACCTTCTAATATGGCTGCCTCCTTTTGTTTCCGTGAAGACCAGATAATCTACTTTATTATAGTAAAGTGAACTAACTCACCTGCTGCATTAGGTACTCTCCTATAAATGAGGTATTCATGTCTCTTTCGAGACATAAATAACTGGGCAGACTATTTTCCCGCTTTAAGTTTCCATTTCTTTCTGAGGTAGACTAGTTGCCAACCATGGCTATAGAATTCAGTTTATCCTGCTATTTAACCCATAGCTACAGGGAGAATAGGTGGATTCATACCTTTCCCAAGGGTAGTTTCGCGTAAGTGATTGCAACAAATTCAATTGGAATTCGAACTCGATTCTCATATTTCTCATTCCGAGTTGATATCCATTGCTCCACAAAACGGATTATTGAGACTATTGGATTGAAAATGTTTTTCTACGTATGTTGAAATAATTTTTTTGTTGTTTGTGAGAAAAATATACATTATTATTTAAACTATTTGCATCATTCGGACTATTGTTCTCATCTTTATTGCCATACGGCTTCTTTTACAAATGCTTTCACTGCTTTTTTCTACAAATACTTTCACGGCTTCTGCTCCAATTAACTTAGCTCACTGGTACCCCGTATTTATGAATTTACTCGAGCTACTAGACTAGCAACTAGGTTCCACACTTTTACAGTGAAACCAATAAAATGTAACCACAACTTCTACTCTAACAGCTTCTTTTCTCGCGCTTCCCGCAAATTGACCACAAGCAGTACTGGCACGGGTGCCCAAGGGGCTACATAAGACGAGAGCTAAAGGTGACATACATAAGGAGTAAACAGAAAGAGAAACAGGTTACAGTGGGTGTCTGAGAATGGGTAAGAGAAGGATCGGAGTACTGGAGTGAAGAAAGTTACATGAGAGTTGATTGAAAATGGAGAAGAACAAGATACGGGGGTGTCGGAAATAGAATAAGAGAAGGATGGAAGTCAAGGAGATAACAGATTGCAATTGACATTACACCTGGAGATTGTAACTATCAGTGAAGTATACGGAAGGGAGTTCCACAAACAAGACGTGCGAGAAAAGAAACTATAATAGTAGAAGAGCAAGTTACATTGAACAGTAAAAAGATGGGACTTTGTATAGTCGAATTTTAACATTACTATTTGCCCCTTTTTTTAAATCACCTATTAATCTCATTAGATACAGCGTGCAGTCAAGGGCCATACATGATACACGCTTGGGCGATCATGTCACTAAAGAGATATGATTGACTGGGCAGAAGATTTTTTAGGTTGCCATTATTTTCTACGGTACACTGGTTGCCAGCCAAGGCTATAGAACCCAATCGGTCCTGTTATTTGACTCATAGCTAGAGGGAGGAGAGATGTATTATATTATTACGTAGTAATTAGTAAGGGATCAGTTTATTATTTCATAGCAATAAAGAACCGATCCCCCACTTTATGACCAGTAGAAGACTTAATCATGATTCCAACTATTATATTCAATCACTCAGTTAAGTGCCATACGTGATACACGCTTTGGGCAATCATATCACGAAAGAGATATGACTGACTGGGCAGAAGATTTTCCCGTGTTAGGTTGCCATTATTTTCTGCGGTAACCACTGGTTGCCAACCAAGGCTAGAGAACTCAATCTGTCCTGTTATTTGACCTGTAGCTGGAGGGAAGAGACGGATTAACACCTTTCCCAAGGGTATTTGCGTGTAAGTGAATGCAACGAATTCAACAGGAATTCGAACTTGGTTTTCCAATTTCACATTTCGAGTCGATATCCACTGCACCACAACTTCTCAGAAATTCCACCCTTATGGGAAGACATTAATGGCAATAGTGTCTTCGCCTAGCTAATGTCTTACCATTATGTGGGAGGTATTTTAAGAGAGGTGTATGTCGGTGTCATTTCAGCCGCACCTTGTTTATATAATCAAATAAAGAAAATGTTTAGTTGATGTTGTTTATATTTTTCCTTTTCCAACCTTGTGTCCGGTCTATTTTCGTTTTGTTAACAGGTGAAATAGATACATGCACGGTGATTATCGATTAAATCGTGAAATTATTCATTTACACAATTTGGACGCTTCGTCATTAAATGCTGGCAAACAGCCCAGTTTCGTCGTTCATTCTTTCTGTTCAGACATTAATTCTCACTGGGTGAGTCCTACACACACACACACACACACACACACACACACACACACACATATATATATATATATATATATATATACATTTATCCTTCTCTTCTTATTCCGGCAAAATTTTGCTTATTACGGCAAATTTTTTGAACCAAATGGAAGGAATATTGTAAGGTCTGATGAAATGAGCTAATTAAGCTCATAGAAATGAATTATAATTTATAACCACTTGAAATGACGTGTTGAGTTTTCCTTTATAAACATAATTTGCTCTGGATAACATCCATTGAGCTCTCTATATAGATATAACACTTAATATTTTATATTATATTAAGTTAATCTTGTTGGCTTATCCTCACCGTTTACGGACTGGATATATATATATATATATATAACGTGATTTTATTAAGTGTGGGTTGTTTTAATTTAAACCAACTTAATTAAAAAATTATCCAAATGTGTGAGAATTTTTGTCTTTATTTTCACTTGAAATTAAAGCCAAAATACGATGTTTAGAACGGCTCATGATTAAACACAATAGACATTCATTGTCTCTTATATTTCACAGTATATGTTTAGAAAATTATCTGCTGCCTCGGTTCACTTACTATATATATATATATATATTAATGTATATTTGGGCAGCGATCTTTCATTTAAACATGTTTCGTTGAAAACGACTGACAATGAAGATTTTATTAATTTTTTATTTATTTTTTCCAGTATTCTTACATATTTCCTTTTTTGCTAGAGATCAGTTAAGTACCATACGTAATACACGCTTGGACGATCCTGTCTCTTTTGAGACATGACTGACTGGGCAGAATATTATCCCGCAGTAGGTTGCCATTGCTTTCTTGCTAGAGATAAGGAATGTAAAAATGCTCCATAATTTTTGACTTTCCAAGCGCTTTCAACTTCTTCAGAGGCCATTTTCAATTATGTTTTTTTTTGTTTATTATTAAGATGTTTTCCTCATATTTGACTGTAAATATAATTTTTCCTGTTTCTAGTGATTTTGTTATTTTGTAAAAAATGATTTCTTTAAAGCTGTCACGTGATGCACACGGCTGGGCAACGTGTGTGCATCTGTGCATTTTTTAAAAAAATTTTTAAAACACCAATTTCACTGTTAAATAGTGTAAGTTTGATGGTTGGATTTTTGGAGGAGGGACAGATCGGTGTTTGTAAACGCAGTCGCTAATTATATTCAATGTTGCTTCGCTAATTATATTCAACTAGCAGTATAGCCCGGCTTTGCTCGGGTGTAATGAAAGCTTTAAAACTAATCCATGGTCCTGGAGCTCAGACTCTTTGGACGTTGGCACAAAAGACTAAAAAGCAATAGTTGTTTCCAGTTAAAACGAAACCGTAGACTGAAAGAAAAATGAACAGATGTAAGTCAAATTTTGATTTCCTGGTATCGATGTCAAATAAGGTTTTTTCGTCATAAACTGAATTTTGAAGGCTAAATAAGTCTTCTGAGTAAATGGTATCATGGCTGAGACTAAGAACTACAATTATACCTACTTAGAGCCAAACCCGAAGTAAAAACTAAAATAAAAGGGCTGAAAAAATACAGACATACAGGCAGATAAACAGACACACACACAAACATCTTGCCTTTTATATATATATATTATCGATTTTCTGCACCATTGTAAAAACTGCAACCTTGAAACTTCTGAATATCGTTTCTTATGTCTTTGTCTGTGAGTGTATAAAATTTGTTTAAAATCGGACCACTCCTTCTATAACCCGACTTTTTCGATTATCGATTTTCGATAATTATCGGGGGTACCTCGACACAAAACCTAGCGAAAGAACACTCGCAGACGCTTATAGTACAACTGTGTAAATTTTGAAGAAAATCGGTTCAGCCGTTTCGGAGTCTATAGGTAACACACACACACACACACACACACACACACACACACAAAGTTCCATTTATAAATAAGTTTAGATGTTTCTTAAAGGCTGAAAACGCTTGAAAAGTTAAAATTTATGGAACATTTTTACATTCATTATCTATCGCAAAAAAGGAAACATATAAGAATACTGGAAAAATTAAATCAAAAATGAATAAAATCTTCCTTATCGGTCGTTTTAAACAAAACATGTTTATATATATATATATATATATATATATATATATATATATATATATATATAAGAAAGGGAAAGAACAGATAAATTAAAACCTACTGTTCATGCATTTACTTTCATAAAGAGTGCTAAATACAAAGTAAATCTTAATATTGTAATTTTGTTATTACAATTGTTTATAAAAGCATTATATCACGAAGCAAAAGTTTTCATGTTTCAGAACAATTCTGTTCTTCTTCAGGTGATATTTCAAAATAAATGGTGAAAATGATTTACTCAGAAAAAATAACATGAATTCATGGTTATTTAGAAAATGAAGTGGTGGGAGTTGAAAAATATGCTTGTATGTGTGTCAATATTGTTCAAACAAATATGAGAATTAGGTAACTCTGAAGTTGAAGATTTAGGCCATATATATGTATACATGTGATAATTACAAAAATTATCAGTAACAAAAAAATAAAATAAAAAACTGTGTATTTCTGGAAGTTCATGGTTTTCATACAAGCAGTCTTTGGAATTAAAATGCTTCGTATCAAGTGATGGAAAGTTAATAATAATAATATTAATAACAATAATAATATAATTAATAATAATAATAATAACCATTCTATGGGATTACACCATCTACACAGACAGAAAAATTGAAGCAAACAGGCCAGACATTATTGTTAAAAACCAGAAGGAGAAAACTTGTCTATTAATTGATATGGCTTGTCCAGCGGATTGTAACATAGCAATCAAGGAATTTGAAAAACTGTCAAAATATAAAGACCTGGAAATTGAAATAGAAAAAATGTGGAAATTGAAAACAAGAGTTGTGCCAGTGATAGTAGGTGCACTTGGAATGATAAAAAATGGAACAAAACAACACATTGAAAGAATCCATGGAAACCCCAGCTTAAGAGATATACAAAAAAAATTGTCTTATTAAGTACAGCCCACACACTAAGGAAAACTTTATCTATGTAATGCTAGGGATGATAGGGAAGATAGAAAAACATGAAATGGAGCCTTAGGTCTCTCCGCAGACTTGGTTGGTAGTGCGACCATAGCAGAAATCGATTTAAAATGAAAAATTACATAAAAATAATAATAAATGCAATTAAATGTTCATTTAAAATGTCTCTAATGTGAGGTTGGCGGAATTATATCCGTTCATCTAGAGACTTAATTGTAAAATTAGATTTACATTCGGAAATAATCTTTTTCTTCTAACGGTATCAGTCAGTTAAGTGCCATACGTGATACACGCTTGGGCGATCATGTCTCGAAAAAGACATGACTGATTGGGCAGATGATTATCCCGCAATAGGTTGCCGTTATTTTCTGTAGTAGACTGGTTGTCAGCCAAGGATATAGAATCCAGTCTGTTCTGTTATTTAACCCATAACTGGAGGGAAGAGCCGTTATTTGACTCATAGCTAGAGGGAGAAGAAATGTATTATATTATCACGTTGTAATTAATGGGGGATCAGTTTGTTACTTCATAAATATAGAAAACCGACCCCCACTTTTTGACCAGTAGAAGCCTTAATCATGAGTCCCACTATTATATTCAGTCAGTCAGTTAGGTGCCAGACGTGATACATGCTTTGGGCAATCATGTCTCGAAAGAGACATGACTGACTGGGCGGAACATTATCCCGCAGTAGGTTGCCATTACTTTCTGAGGTAGACTGGCTGCCAGCCAATGCTATAGAACCAAATCTGTCCTGTTATTTAAGTCATAACTGGAGGGAAGAGATGGATTAATAACTTTCCCAAGATATTTACGCGTAGGTGAATGCAAGATATTCAACTGGAATTTGAACTCGGCTCCCTGATTTCTGAGCCGACATCGTCTGTACCACAACGCACATACGTGAGCTTAAAAATCCAGCTTTTTCTTCCTGATGTTAAATATAAGTTTCCTTTTTGTTTTTATCAAAAACGTTGTTTTTGTTCACATGTTTGGTCCATGGAATCCTCAGCATCCTTCTGTAGAACCACATTTCTGTTACCTCGAGACTCTCTTTCATCTTTGAGATCATCTCGCTGAAAATCTAAAGAAAATATTGCATCAACCAGCTCAGCAATGATTATCATTCTAAGTCCATTAAAAAAAAAGAAAAGAAAAAGCATTTTAAATTTTAAAACCCATCAAAAACAAATTTGGAGAAAGAGGAAAGGATGAGACACCACTGACACAATCATGCGAGGTGCTTTGGAATTAGTGAGAAAAAATAAAGTAATTTTGGTTTTTGCATGCAGAGAAAATTTTCGTAAGATATGAAAACCAGCCATGTGTCAATAGGTGCAGGTAGGATGTGGCCTACCTTTCGAATGTGGCCTACGAAATTCTGTTACTGGTTTAGTATGTCAGTCAGTTAAGTTCCATACGTGAAGCACGCTTGGGCGATCAAGTCTTTTTCGAGACATGACTGACTGGGCAGATGATTATCCCGCAGTAGGTTGCCATTGCTTTCTGCGGTAGACTGGTTGCCAGCCAAGGCTATAGAACCCAATCTGTCCTGCTATTTAACCCATAACTGGAAGGGAGAGACGGATTAATACCTTTCCCAAGGGTATTTGTGCGTAAGTGAATGTAATGAATGTCAACTGGAATTCGAACTCGGCTCCCCGATTTCTCGTTCCGTGTCGATATCCACTGCACCACAACGTACATCCTATAAAGGTATAATTTCTTTAAATAAATTCAAATTTACAATCAAATCTCTTGATGTAATATCTACGGAAAACTCAGATAAATTAACATTTAATTTACATATAACACACACTCGCACACACACACACGCACGTACACACACGAACACGCACACACATGTGCGCACACACACTCGCGCGCACACACATACACACACACACACGGACACGCACACACACACAAACACTCGCACACACACACACACACACACTCGCACACACGCACGCACACACAAACACACACAAACACACAAACACTCGCACACACATACACACACTTGAACGCGGACACACACACACACATATACTCGCACACATACACACTCGTACACACGCACGCACACACAAACACACACACACGCACACACACACTCGTACACACACACATGCACATGCACACACACACACACGCACACACACGCACACATATATAGTGTTTGTAAATTGCGAATATGTATGGGAAACGAGTGCTTTATATTGGCGATAGTGCATTTAGTAATATAGACAGTGTGGCCTAGGAATCAATATGGAAAGGTGACTGTCAGTTCCACCCTTAATCATAGTCCCTTGACGACTTACTGTCACCATGGAAAGTTGATTCTTATGTTTATATCTATCTTTTTTTTTTATATCTATCGCTTTCTCACCATTTCCCTTTCTCTCTCGATATATATATATATATATATATATATATATATATGCTTGGAGTTTATATATATATATATATATATATATATATATATATATATAAAAGACGGAAGCATTAAGAAATATTTTATTAAATGGTACAAAGTTTAATACTAAAAAAAAATATTATCAATCTCATTTCATTTATTTTACAAAAACCGCCAACCAAAGTGGATTGAAAAATCAACCAAATACTCTAATTATTTGTGTGAAAAGTCTTAAACACATAGCAAAAAATAATAAATTGCTTCCGAAATAAGGGACCATGAAAAGTTAAAAAGCTAGCTTTTCATATCTTCTTCGTGTCTAACATTTGCCACCAGCCAAAAAATGTTGGCATTTAAACGCAGCTAAAAGGCAAGATTTTCCAAAATCAGTTTACGGTGGTTATCGGCTGTGGATATCAGCTCGGAAAGATAAATCAAGGAGCTGAGTTCGAATTCCAGTTGAATGCCCTGCATTCACTTATGTTGTGGAGTAGTTTTCGCACTGAAAGTTATAATCGTGCTATGTCGGTTGCTAATCGACTTAACGCACCCTAAATGTTAGGAACTTGGTAATCTTCCTCTGTAAGCTGACTCCTTAGTATTCGGCCATCTGCCGACTAATATCAACTGCCTTAGTCCAACTATGCCCAAACAGGAACTAACTAAAAGTTCTACTGAACTCTAATAGATCTCTAAAGAACTCTCTAGAACTTCTAAGAACTCCTAAAAAAGAACTTCTCGAGTTAACTTCCTGTTAACTCTTATTAATATAGCGGGGAGAGTCCATTATCTGAGGAATACGCGCTAATACCCTTGGGAAAGGTATTAATCCGTCCCTTCCCTCCAGTTATGGGTTAAATAACAAAACAGATTTGGTTCTATAGACTTGGTTGGTAGCCAGTCTATCGCAGTAGGTATTAGCAACCTGTTGCGGGATAATTAAAATGCCAACGAATCTTTCTCCATCGCTTAGGAGGAAGCCGGCTCAACCTGACCAGGGTGAACGCTGAAAACAGGTACAGGTACCCAGGGTGAATGCCGAAACAGGTACAGGTTATGTTGGTATTTAAGCGCAGCTTTTCCGAAATCAGCACGCTTTCTTTATTTAACGATTAGAGCAGAGGTTCCCAACCAGTAGGTTGCGACCCCCAGGAGATCGCGAAGCCCTGGCAGGGGGATCACAGCGCCTTGGCAGGGGAGCGTCTAGCCTTATTAGAAGTAGCTTGGATAATATTAATTGTATGTCATCAATTACATTTTTCAAGCTCTTACATTTTTTGTTTAGATGCAAAGTGATAGTGATGACAAACGCTTTGAAGGTTGTTATTTCTAAGCCTTAAGAAAAAAATTAATGCGTATGTTATCCTTATATCTGTCTTGTGTGTCTTACTCTTCTATATATCTCTTCTTTTCAGCACTATCCAAATTCGGCAAGCGAGAACTGAACCGTTCCCTTGCTAAATCTCTTTAAAAGACGTCTTAAAATCTTTCCAATCTTATAGAAATCACAAATAAATGCGTTCCAATTTTTTTTTTAATCATATCACCCCGAGCAAGGCGGTAACGCCACTGATGTGCAGGGGGCTACGTAAGAGTGAAAAGATTAGAAAAGAGAAAGCCGGAAACCACATCCTAAACAGGAAACAAGGGATGAGCCTCTACACCTGTTAATAGACGTGGGTGGAGTGTGAACCGAGCGATAATTTAGTCTATCTACTTCAATTGAAAAGAAAAAAATGAATAAATAAATAAATAAAAATAATAATAAAAAAAAGTGAAAATATTGGAAAAGAGAAAGCCGGAAACCACATCCTAAACAGGGAACAAGGGATGAGCCTCTTCACCTGTTCAATAGAAGTGGGTGGAGTGTGAACCGGGCGATAGTTTAGTCTATCTACTCCAATTAATGGTTATATCTTTGAATTTTATGGTGTTCATTTTTGAATTCAGGTTGGACCAATGTGCTTTAATTTGGTAATAAATAATTACAAAATTTAAGAATATTTTTTTGGATGTTTCTTTCCCGGTCCTTCACAGAAAATAAAAAATAAAATTAAGCTGCTGATAGTTGGGGGTCGCATGGGTTTCAAACTTTTAGGTAAGGGGTCGCGAGTGCCAAAAGGTTGGGAACCACTGGATTAGAGCAACATAATCTTCCTAGCTGAGAGATTATAATGAAACTTTTGGTTTATTATTATTATCATTATTATTGTTATTATTATTGCTATTATTATAATTACTGTTATTATTATTTTTTTAATATCATTATTATTTTGCCGCCTATCCGTTTTTAAGATATCTCAAGACCCGCTAAATAGATTAGAGTAAAACTTTCAGGGAGGATTGGCACAAACTGGTTAAATTTGGGGTTGGATCCGGTACAGGATAAAGTTCCTAAGTGATTTTTTCCGTTTTGTTTTTTTTTGTTGCTAATAATTTTTCGTACGTTTCACATGCCAAATACTGAATTACCTCTCCTAAATTGCTTTACTTCTTTACTTCTTCTGAACGCATTATTTTTCCACGAAAATATTAGTATTTAATTTTAAAAAGCAAAAAAAAAAAAAAAGAAAGAAAAAAAAGAACGGTCAAGTTTATTGTAGCTATTCTCTTTTTAATAATCACCTTTGGCTAATCGCCAAGAAGATGTCGGTGTTGCCTTGGCGAAGGTTTGCAGTCTTTGACTACTTTTTATTATTATTATGTCATTTTTCATCATATTTCGATTTCTGCTATGGTCGCACTACCAACCAAGTCTGCGGGAAAACCTAAGAAAGAAAGAAAACCTAAGGCAGAAAGTGGCGTGTTGTTATGGCTCCATTTCATATTTTTTCTATCTTCCCCCATCATCCCTAGAGTTACATAGACAAAGTTCTCCTTAGTGTGTGGGCTGTACTTAATAAGACAATTTTTTGTATATCTCTTAAGCTGGGGTTTCCTAGGATTCTTTCAATGTATTGTTTTGTTTCATTTTTTTATCGTTCCAAGTGCACCTACTATCACTGGCACAACTCTTGTTTATTATTATTATTATTATTATTATTATTATTATGTCATTTTTCATCCTATTTCGATTTCTGCTTTGGTCTCACTACCAACCAAGTCTGCGGGAGACCTAAGGCAGGTAGTGGCGTGTTGGTATGGCTCCATTTCATGTTTTTCTATCTTCCCTATCATCTCCAGCATTACATAGATAAAGTTTTCCTTAGTGTGTGGGCTGTACTTAATAAGACAATTTTTTGTATATCTCTTAAGCTGGGGTTTCCAGGGATTCTTTCAATGTGTTGTTTTGTTCCATTTTTTATCATTCCAAGTGCACCTACTATCACTGGCACAACTCTTGTTTTCAATTTCCACATTTTTTCTATTTCAATTTCCAGGTCTTTATATTTTGACAGTTTTTCAAATTCCTTGATTGCTATGTTACAATCCGCTGGACAAGCCATATCAATTAATAGACAAGTTTTCTCCTTCTGGTTTTTAACAATAATGTCTGGCCAGCTTGCTTCAATTTTTCTGTCTGTGTAGATGGTGTAATCCCATAGAATGGTTACATCTTCTATTTCTGTAACCGGTGCTGGGTGATGTTCATACCAGTGTTTGCCTACAGCTTTTCCATAATGTTTGCATATTGCCCAATGTAAATATTGCCCAACTATACCGTGGCGATTTTTATATTCATTTGGGGCAAGCACAGAACAGCCTGAGATTAGGTGGTCTATTGTTTCTTGGTGTTTATCACAAAACCTGCATTTTGGATCCATATTATTATGCATAATATTTGCCTGAAAGTTTCTCGTGAAAAGACTTTGGTCTTGTGCTGCAAGAATAAAGCCTTCAGTTTCGGACTTTAATCCAGATGCACGTAACCATCGATGAGTATTAACTTTGTCAACATTGGATTTATTGGCACGTACTGGATATTGGCCATGCAGAGGTTTGTCTTGCCAGCGCTGTTTCATCTGTTCAAGAGCTTTATCTTTGGCTTTCATTTTCATATTCTTTGCCGCAATAGTCGGCTCTTGGCTTCCGTTCTGCTTTTCTACAGAATCTACTAACTGTAAATCTTATTATTATCTTATTATTATTATTATTATTATTATTATTATTATTATTATTATTATCTTATTATTATTATTATTATTATTATTATTATTCTATTTCTGCTATAGTCACATTACTTACAAAGTCTGCCGAAAGATCTAAGTCAAATAGTGGTGTCTTGTTATGGGTTCATCTCATTGTTTTTCTATCTCCAATATCAAAATTAGATTTACATGGACAACTTTCTTCTTAGTGTGTGGGCTGTATTTATCAAGACAACTTTTTTGTATACTTCTTAAGCTGGTGTTTCTAGGGATGCTTTCAATGCGTTGTTTTGTTTCTTTTTTATCATTTCAAGTGCACCTGCTATCACTGTTACTATTCTTGTTTTCAGTTTCCACATTTTTTTCTATTTTCATTTTCTTTGTTAGATGTTTAAATATATTATTATTATTATTATTATTATTATTACTACAACATTATTATTTTTATAATTACGACACTTCGTGAAGAACGTGATTTAAAAAAATGAAAACTAACATTTGCCACCGGCCAATAAATGTTGGCATTTAAGCGTAAAAGGTAAGATTCCCCGAAATCAGCACGCTTTCTTTATTTAACGATTTGAGCAACATAATCTTCCAAGCTGAACAACAATAAGAAAACTTTGCATTTATTATTATTTTAGTTGGTATTATTATTAATATTGTTATTATTATTATTTTCATTATTGTTGTTATCTCTGTCCATCCGTGGTCAAGATATCTAAAGACGTGCTGGATGGATATGGATGAAATTGGTTTCGTGACTGGCAAGAACTGGTTAGATTTTGGGTTCGATCAGTGCTTAACATTATTTCGACAGTAAGTTTGTCTTATTCAAGCTATGATTTAAAATTACAACCAAGTAGAAAAATATAAAGATACTATGAACCTTTGGAGAAACGTGGCTTGTCTTGAGGAAAAACGTTTGTAATGGTAACCAGTGAGTCGAAACGGGTAGAACGCAACCAGAGTGAATTCAATATAAATGGAACGTAAAAAAAACTGATGGAGTGAATGCGGATCTTGAATTCTTCCGACAAGTGATCTAAATTTATATATAAATGGAACTTTGTATGTGTGTGTGTCTGTGTGTGTCTGCGTGTGTCCGTTACCTATAGACTCCGAAACGGCTGAACCGATTTTCTTGAAAATTTACACAGTTGTACTATAAGCGTCTGCGAGTGTTCTTAACTAGGTTTTGTGTCGAGGTACCCCCGAAAAATATCGATAATCGAAAAAATCGGGTTATAGAAGGAGTGGGCCGATTTTAATTAAATTTGATACATTCATAGACAAAGACATAAAAAACGATATTTAGAAGTTTCAAGGTTGCAGTTCTTACAATAGTGCAGAAAATCGATAATATATATATATATAAGGCAAGATGTTTGTGTGTGTGTCTGTTTATCTGTCTGTATATCCTTTATTCAAATCCACAATTTCTATCCGATTCTCACTAAACTTCACACAAATAGTCTTTAGGCTGTGGCTGAGCTCCTGGACTATGGATTAGTTTTAAAGCTTTAAATTGAAAAAATCGGGTTATAGAAGGAGTGGTCCGATTTTAATCAAATTTGATACACTCATATACAAAGACATAAGAAACGATATTCAGATGTTTCAAAGTTGCAGTTCTTACAATAGTGCAGAAAATTTGATATCGACACTAGGATATCAAGATTTGACTTACAACCATTCACTTTTCTTTTAGTCTACGGTTTCGCTTTAACTGGAAACAACTATTGCTTTTTAGTCTTTCGTGCCAACGTCCAAAAGTGTCTGAGCTCCAGGACCATGGATTAGTTTTAAAGCTTTCATTACACCCGAGCAACGCCAGGCTATACTGTTAGTTAGTTAATAAGATCAATAAATTAAACAGCTTAGTATAAATATATAAATATTATATAACTCTCCTGTCGTTCTGTTAATTCCCCTGTTTTTTTTTTGTTTTTGTTTTTTTTAATCGTGTAGCTCTAAGCAAGGCACTTTACTGCCACTGTTGTGCAGGAGGTTACTTAGAAGGAAAGTTATGAGAAAGAGTGACAGGTTATAGGGGGTGTCAGGAAGAGGGTAACAGAAGAATGACAATACTGATGAAAGGAGAGGTGGGCGGAGAAAAGAAAATCATGACAGTTACAATCTCGAAGAATTTAAATGCAAAGTCAATAGTCATCTTCTGTCTCACTAACTTATATCCTCTCTCTCTCATGCTTTTCTACATCCACCCCACTCTCATCAGTACTCACTTCCCTCTTCTACTCTCTTCCTGACACACCCTGCAACCTCTCACTCATAAGATTCCTCCTCATCCACCCCACTCTCATCAGTACTCTCTTCCCTCTCCTACACTTTTCCTGACACACCCTGCAACCCCTCACTCCTCATGACATTCCTCCTATGTAACCCCCTGCACAACAGTGGCAGTAAAATTATTTAAAAAAAGCATGAGAGAGAGAGAGAGAGAGAGAGAAAGAGAGAAAGAGAGAGAGATAGAGGATGCAAGTTATTGAGATAGGAGATGACTATTGACTTTACATTTGAATTCTTGAAGATTTTAGTTGTCGGGAAAGCAAGTAAACAGAAGGGAATTCCACGGGCGGGAAATGCGAGGAAAAAAGCTGCTGGAGTAGAATTTGCGTTTGCAATTTATTGGTTTCACAGTAAAAGGGTGGGACCCAGTTGCTAATCTTGTTGCTCGAGGAAATTCATACATAGGGGGCACCAGTGGGCTAAGTTCATCAGAGCAGAAGCCGTGAAAGTATTTGTAGAAGAGATACAGGGAAGCCACATTGCACCGGTGAGAAAGTGACTGTATCCTAGCTGCCAAGTCGGAATCGATCACATTACAGATTCTCCGTTGTATTTTGTCAAGGACCCCTAAGTGAATAGCAGGAACAACCGACCAGATATGGCAGCAGTATTCAATGCACGGGCGTATAGTAGATTTGTATATGTATAGGATTGTTTCAGACGGGAACAACTTCCTGGCCCTGCACAGAGAACAGAGAACCGACCTTCTTAGCAGTGGGTTTAGCTATGAATTCTATATAGACATAACTACCTTCCTGTGTTTAATTTGAAGAGTTGAATGGTCAAAGAAGATTAAGAAGTAAAGAAGTAGATGAAGGATGAAAGATTTTTAGGGGTGAAGTAGCATAAAAACGGAAATAGGGTATATCCCGGTGCTGGTCTATATTAAAATGCTCTGAATCGGGGAATATTCTAGTCCGACTTTGATGGGAGACAGACGCAATTCCAAAGCCTCTATTTCCTAATGTCAGCCACCCACGTCGAGCGCGAAGTTTGTATCATCTCCTGAGACAAGTAGGCAAAGCTCTGAATAAGCATCTACATATAACATGGGAAAAAGGGTTCGCGTTCGTATTTCTCGTGTAGTGTTTGTCTTTTCATCTTGTTACCTTGAGAGCACACAGTAGGCGTTTCCGCAAGCCGGCCTTACCAAGAATCTCAATGCAACGTGGGGTAATCATTAGCCGTTCGATGGTAAGATTTGGCGGTAGTCAAGTTGTACTTTGCACATGATCGCCAAAACGTGCATATCACCACAAGAAATAATCAGTATCTCTACATAGTTTCCCAATTTAGTACCCCAAACTGGTATTTCTAAGAAGTATGTCTCTGTATGACTTTTTAAAAATTTTAATAATCATTTATATAATCATCAGATTATTATAAATAGTCCGGTATCAATATTTAAGCGAGCTTTTGTTAAAAACAACATACAAGCTTTGTTTTTAATATATCGTAGCGGAACCCGTGGAATTTCCACAGAAGGATAATTATGATTTCCTGGAAAAATTTTACTTTGTCATACTACAAATGATAGTAACGTCTTCAAACATAAATGTATTGGATAATAAAATAACGATAACACAGTGTGTGATCATATTAAAATATCTATAAAAGTAATGTCCATAGAAGCTACTTTACTGTAATCTTATATTAAGCGGCGTATTCACAGACCATAACCAAAATATTATACGCCTTTTTGTGAGAGATTTTGGAAGAGAAAAATTTTTTTTTATTACTGAAAAATCATGGCTCCTGTGTCCATTGTAAACAGAAAAACCAACTGAGTAATGGCGAATAGTGTAGAGGCCAGAAATTTCGTTATTAGGTCGCGGGATACGACAACAAACCTCTAATCTTACTATATTGTACAGTACACACACATATACACGCACAAGGTAAATTTTTGTTTTGTTCCCCGAAGGCCATTAGTCCTTCAAATCTTTCCAAACCATACAAATGTATATGCTGAATTCAAATCGGTAATTGTTTATTGAAGAAACCTACAGTCTTTTCATTTTATCGAGCAGAAAAATATGGAAATTTTTGTCGCTGTTTATCTCACCCCGTAACCACAGTTCCAAAATGTTATTTACTGCAGAGTAAATTCACGCGTAATTTTACGAATTTTCGGTATTTTTACTTCCTTTTTCCAATTAGTACGCGGAAAATGAGTTCCAAAACCAAACAAATCGCGGAGTAATTGTTCAACGGGAGTAAATCGGTCAAAATATGTATCCTACGCATCATGTCATTCAGCGGTGAATCAGATATGAGAACATGGTAAGGAGTGAGATATAGTCCGATAAATTTCTGGCCAATATCATGAAAAAAGGTAGGTTTCTTCAATAAACAATTATCGATTTAAGTTCAGCATATACATTTGCACGGAATTAAAGATGTTTTGGAAAGATTTGAAGGGGTAAAGGCCTTCGGGGAAGAAAAAAATTACCCACGCACACAATTATTGCTACAACCACCAGCTTAAGCTGCTACTGATACGGTAATGCTATAGGCTCTTTCCTCCTACTCCCTCATTCTTTACTAGCCTTCCGTTTGGCAAAGTGAGAGAAAGAGTAAAAAGATGGAGGGGAAGGAAAAGCTTATGTAGAGAGTGTGGCGTAACTGACGGAGGAAATAAGTAACTAAGGAAGGAACAAACAGAATTATTATATGATATATTTTTTAATAATACACTTTTATTTTCCAACAAGGTAACGCCTGTTTGATTCCAGTGTGACGAAATTATCCGTTTAAGCGTTTTTCACCATAATTATTCACATTCGAGTACGTGAATTACGACATCAAATTTCAAGAAAAAATCTTCATATTTTTTTTTATCTTTACAGCAGTTACTCAGCAGAACGTTATCAACTTAAATCATATTTTAACCGTGGTAGAGCACCTCGACGTGATGTAATGGTGAATGAGCTTTTCTCGTTAGGACACTTTTAAGTAGTGAGTTCAATCTTCAATAGTTGTCGCGTACTTTCTGCTTTTACGTGTCATATCCTTTTAGGGCGTTAGAGATCATGGCTCTCCACCGCAACATTAGACCCGTTATCATACCTCTTTGTATTCGCCGATTTCTTCTGTGAGTGTTAAATTGTTCAGGCCTACTTTGGCTTACGGCCATATCACTTTGAACACCTGTTCTCGTACGAACATCGAAGTAAAGCAACGTCGAGGCTGGTCAGTAGCTAGATAGTTGACCGCTTAGACATACCATCTGCTGTAAGCTTAGATATGCGTGTAGTGTAATGAAGCGTTCCTATCTACCAACGATTTTCCCACCATATTTAGCAATAAATTGGATGTATGAATTCTAATTGAGATCTAGAAAAAGTTTGGGTCCCAATAGACATTCTCGTCTGGGAAGAGCCTGGGCCCCAATAAACATTCTCGTCCAGGAAAAGCTTGGGTCCCAATAGACATTCTTGGCTGGGAAGAGTTTGGGTCCCAATAAACATTCTCGTCTGGGGAAGAGCATGGGTCCGAATAGACATTCTCGTCTGGGAAGAGCCTGGGCCCCAATAAACATTCTCGTCTAGGAAAAGCTTGGGTCCCAATAGACATTCTTGGCTGGGAAGAGTTTGGGTCCCAATAAACATTCTCGTCTGGGAAGAGCATGGGTCCCAATAGACATTCTCGTCTGGGAAGAGCCTGGGCCCCAATAAACATTCTCGTCTAGGAAAAGCTTGGGTCCCAATAGACATTCTTGGCTGGGAAGAGTTTGGGTCCCAATAGACATTTTCGTCTGGGAAGAGCATGGGTCCCAATAGACATTCTCGCCAGGGAAGAACTTGGGTCCCAGAAGACATTCTCATCTGGGAAGAGCCTGGGTCCCAATAGACATTCTCGTCTGGGAAGAGTTTGGGTCCCAATAAACATTTTCATCTGGGAAGAGCATGGGTCCCAATAGACATTCTCGCCAGGGAAGAACTTGGGTCCCAGAAGACATTCTCATCTGGGAAGAGCCTGGGTCCCAATAGACATTCTCGTCTGGGAAGAGCTTGGGCCTCAATAGATATACACGCGTGGGAAGAGCTTGGGCCCCTAGACATTCTCCTCTGGGAAAAGCCTTATATCCCAATAGACATTCAAGCCAAGGAGTTTCCTTGACAGAAGATCCATCCATTATGTTAAATTTCAGGATTTCCTCGTTCACTGTGTTGTGCTAGACATTTTTCTCTCCAAAATCTATCTTAGATAGCTATAAGTCCGTCATTAGTCCAATATTAGAATATTGTTGCCATATCTTATCCGGTTCTTCTGCTGTTTATTTAGAACTCCTTGATAAAGTCCGAAGAAGAATCAGCAATATTATTGGTTCTGATCTGGCCTCACAACTTCATTCATTTTCCTTGTGCATTTTCTATACTTTAATGGCAATTTTTAGGATGAGCTCTTCGCTACCCCTGGCTGCGTTCAGTCAATCTCCGTGACCGCTGGGCGACTCCGCCCACGCTGTGTTGTTGATCTGGGATTAACCAAAGCAAGAAACACTTATTACCACTTGACAAGGATGGTCCAGACAAGCGAGGAATTGGTATATGATGAAAACCAGATTTAAGACAGCAACGACACGGTGTAGATTTATATATATATATATATATATATATATATATATCGAATAATTACAAGAATACAAACAAATCAAAATGATTGAATATGCAAATGATGTATTCTGCGAACATAATATATCTGTAGCGAATTCATTATCGCATCTTTAAATATTAGAGCTTAGTAACTTAAATATCGCAATAAAAATCTTAATTATGAGCAATGGTCAATAATTTAAGAAGTAGATAAAAATAAAAAAATGTAGTAATGGAGAGCAACTCGAATTGAGTTCAAATTAATTACATGCAATTAAGTGCAAAGATATGATTCCATCTTTCCCCCCCCAAGCTATAGGTAAAATAGTGGTAACCGGTCTAGAAGAAGGAAACTCTGACTTCATACCAGCCTGGTGAAAGTTAGGCTCCGTCAGGTTTTCATGCTCAAAGAAACATACTTCAACTGCAAGTGCATATTTTTATCCTCCTTTCTTTCTTTCTTTCTGTCATTTTCTCACTGAAATCAAGTGGTTTATATAGCCATGGTTCCCAACCCAGGAGTAAATTACCCCAGTGGGGTCAGTCAGTATAGGTGCCATACGTGATACACGCTTGTTCGATCATGTCTCTAAAGAGACATGACTGACTGGGCAGAAGATTATCCCGCAGTAGGTTGCCATTGCTTTCTGCGGTAGACTGGTTGCCGACCAAGGCTATAGAACCCAATCTGTCCTGCTATTTAACCCATAACTGGAAGGAAGAGACGGATTAATACCTTTCCCAAGGGTATTTGCGCGTAAGTGAATACAATGGATTCAACTGGAATTCGAACTCAGCTCCCCGGTTTCTCGTTCCGAGCCGATATCCACTGTACCACAACGCACATAATGAGCCCATATTTTTGTGGGTAATGGGTGTTTGGTTTGGGAAGAGGCAATCAGCTTATAATTTCACACTGTGTCCTTGAAATGAAGACCAAGAAACATAGCAGACTCAACGTGGCAAACGACGCCCGAATAGCCCTTTCAGTCACAAAGCCAAGAATAAATAAACTGACACTGGCACAGGCAATACATGCTCAACACTCACATTAAGAATCACGGCTAGGTTACGGCTACTATACCTCTGATTATTATAGATTGGTAATATTGTATTGAATAATTTCCATTAACTTTGTCTACTTTTGATGTATGAAAATATAATTACTTCTTTTCCTATATTACGGGTATTTGTTCATTGGGGTAATGGATAATAGTGAAATTGTATTTTGGGGTAATCGCAGCAAAATGGTTGGGAACCTATGCCCTATAGTCACGCGATAAAACGTCCATTATTCAAGAGGCATTGGATGAAGATGTTAAATAAAATATTTCCTTCTTTCATTCTTTCCTTTATTTTTTCACTGAAACCAAGTAGTGTATATTCCTCTCTTTCTACACGATTAAAACGGAATAAATCATTATTCATGAGGTACTGGCAAAACGTAACGGTCCTGCAGACATACGAAACAATGGACAAGCACAGTTTTAATAAGATCCTTATGCAGCCTTATGCAGGCAGTTTGTTCTTTTGTGGTGCAGTGGATATCGACTCGGCACGACAAATCAGAGTGCCGAGTTCGAATTCCAGCTGAATTCATTGCATTCACTTACGCGCAAATACCCTTGGGAAAGGTATTAATCCGTCTTTTCCCTCCAGTTATGGGTTAAATAATCGGACAGATTGGGTTCTATACCTTTGGCTGGCAACCACTCTACCACAGTAAGGAATGGCAACCTATTGCGAGATAATGTTCTGCCCAGTCAGTCATGTCTCGAAAGAGACATGATCGCCCAAAGCGTGTATCACGTATGACATTTAACTGACTGACTGAATATAATGGATGGAGACGAAGCTTATGGTGAACATAAAGTGAGTGATCGCTTCTCTATTGTTATGAAGTAATAAACTGATCCCCCACTAATTATTATTTATATAATAATATAATTTAATGTGTCTATTCTCAGTCTTGTCTACGGCTATATCGTGTTGAATACACCGCTTTCCGTCCGATCACCGAAGTTAAGCAACATCGAGCCTGGTCAGTACTTAAATGGGTGACCATTTGGGAATACCAGGTGCTGTAAACGTAAGGACCAAAAAAGGTACACCGGTCCTCCAGGTTTTGGGGGTTGGGTGCAAGGCTAACAACCCTGCCTCGTAAAAATCAGTTTGTTACAGAAACAGCATCTGGGTGTGAAGGATAAATGATGATGATGATGATGATGATTCTCACTCTATGTGTTGAATAGCAGGATAGATTGGGTTCTATAACCTTGGCTGGCAACAAGTCTACCACAGAAAGTAAAGGCATCCTACTGCGTCATAATCTTCTTCCCAGTCCGTCATGTCTCTTTCGAGACATGATCGCCCAAAGCGGGTTGTTCTAATATATTTGACAAATGAATCCAGTTAACATCGGATTTCGTAATAGATTATATAGAAGGCATTTACGCTATTTCAATGAACCTTCAAATTTTTCTATGTCATATTTTTTATCGTCTGTTTACCAACTTCTTCATACTTTTTAGGCTGTTCACATTTTTTGGGTTGTTGTCCTCATCTTTATTGTAATATTGTAATAAATATTCACAACGTTTCGTCCATTGTACGTTCCGGCCTTCTTCAGGTGATATATGCTTGAATTTTGAAATAAATCCAGAAAAGTTAATCTATGTTGTTGGTTTTGAAAATTCGTTTCTTTTGAGTTTGAATTTTGTTTAACGGCATGTCGCCACCTCTGTGGGTTATTTAATGCCAAAATAGTAGGGTTTTAAGGTATTAAGGTATTAAGTTCGGTTATGGTGAAAAGGTTGATTTAGTCAGATTTTAAATGAAATTTTTTTATTCTTTTTTATTTTAGAAAACTGAAAATGTCTTCTAGTTTTGTATTCAAAAATGTTTTGCTGAGAATAATTTTTCCTTCAAAAATATATTATGGCAATAAATTTTTGCTTCAAAAATGTTTTGTTGGTAATATTTTTCCTTCAACAATGTATATATTTCTATAAAAGTGAATTTTTATACCTTCGATGTGTTTTGACCCGAGTTTGGGAGTTAACTATTTGCCTGTAGCTGGGACCTTAACAGGTGCTTCCACTCCGGGTCAGGGTGGACCTGGGAACAACAGCAATTAAGAGGTGGCTCCATGTTCCTCACAACCTCCCAACTGGATGCAGTTTACCGTCATGTCCAAGACCGAAGATTTGGTTCAAAGAAAGCTGGACAATACATTATTATCTTATGTAATTCCGTATTGATGAACTACCTTTAGATACTGGGCTTGTTAATTATCAGAAATTATCTGGTCGACCGACTTCTTTCTTTTTCTTAATCAGACACTATCTTGCGGATATATATATATATACATACATTATATACAAAACTAAAATAAACCAACATAAAGTAAAAAGAATATAGAAATAAAACTAAAAAGATAAGAAAAAATAAAAGAAAATGGGTCTATATATTAGACTAGCATCATAGCCCGGCGTTGCCCGTACAACTCAGAACATTTAAGCAGCATGAGAAGATGCCACTTTTTATTTTACATATTTTGTTTTTGTTTGAAATTTTACATATTTTGTTTTAAAAAACTATTTCTTTTGTTTCAAAATTACGGGGAAAAATATTCACAATTTCTTGTTGGCCAAATGAATTTTTAAAGCGTCGGATAAAATTAAATTTTTAATAAAAAATATTTTTTAATTGCGTTTGACACGTGTGATTTGATTTCTGTAACGTAAAACGTAGGAATAATAATTTGAAAATAATAATAATAATAATAATAATAATAATAATAATAATAATAATAATAATAATTTGATTTATGTGATGTAATGTTTCAACTATCTGGTTCTTAGATATTTTATGGAGCAAATGTAAACAATCGGCTGCATTGACCAAAAAGTGCGAAGGGGAAAATTGCTGAACTTAAAACTCAAAAAGTATGTCTACCTGACTTCCCTGTAGATATGTCTTCCTAGAAAGTTTGAATGGCGTAGCTTAAAAAATATAGGCGTGCATAGGGACAGTAACATGCAGACTCACAGATTTCCTTTTATATATATATAGATTACAATTATGTGGGTCTCTGTGAGTGTGTGCGACGCATATATATATATATATATATATATATATATATATATATATATATATAATTATATGGTTATGTCAATTTTACATTGCGACATGGAAATTTCTATGTTTCGAGATTAATTCTCATCATCAGGCAATGCTGGTGTGGTTGTGCAGATGATTTACATTTAAAACGCAACAACACCAGCATTGCCTGATGATGAGAATTAATCTCGAAACATAGATATTTCGATGTCGCAATGTAAAATTGACATAACCATATAATTATATTATATTATATCAAGCTCTATAATACTCATTATCTTGAGCACTGTTTATAATAAAATAAATGCCAGAACACTCAAAATATAAAAAAACCTTGAGTCCTCTTCACTTGGAATTTTATATATATATATATATATATTGATTGATTGATTGTTTAATACATAGTTTTTGGTCATAACAGGGTTAGACCATTACACATTTGTATTAAAATGTGTTCGATTCAATTATATTGTAGAACTTTTAAATATTTTCCTTTTTTAAATGAGTTATTTCGCTACCGAGGTTTCTATCATGAATGGTGTCTACAGACAATTTCTAAGAACTAACTTTACCGTTTACCGTTTTTCTTTTTAAGAACGCTCTTGTAACGGTGTTTTATTTGAACGTTCACGTGGCTGGGAGTTTATGAACGCGCAATTTTTACATTAAAACTGATTATGGCGTTTTCATTCATGGTTGTATAAACCTAAGAGGTATTTCTTGGTGTGGATGCATTTCGTCATAGTTTCTGTTCTTTCATTTAACAGTTCGTCTTTATTTGGGTCTGTCATAATTTCTAATTTTTCTTCTTGGCACAGTCTACATATTTTGCCGCCGTTGTAAGGCTTCGCTGTTTTTACAATGCTCCACGTTATGTCTGGGTCTTTTCCAGATTTTGATTTTAATTTCCGCACGTGACTAGCCAATTTTGTATTGTTCTTGAATTTTTCTATTTTAAATGTAGACCTGTGAGTAAACCACCTGATCGTAAAGGGGTTTTTGGTTGAACCCAAATATATTTAATTTAATTTATTTTATTTTAGCCATTTGACCACATTCAAAGAAAACACCGTAACAAGAGCGTTCTTAAAAAGAAAAACGGTAAATGGTAAAATCAGTTATTAAAAAATCGCCTGAAGACACCACTCATGGTAGAAACCTGGGTAGCGAAATAACTCGTTTAAAAATGGAACATATATATATATATGCAAAAAGGTTTCTTTTTTGTTGTTAATGTAAAAGATGATATTCAGTATTTGCAGTGTCAGTCAGTTAAGTGCCATACGTGATACACGCTTTGGGCGATCATGTCCCGAAAAAGACATGACTGACTGGGCAGAACATTATTCCGCAGTAGGTTACCATTGCTTTCTGCGGTAGACTGGTTGCCGACCAAGGCTATAGAACCCAATCTGTCCTATTATTTGACCCATAACTGGAGGGAAGAGACGGATTAATACCTTTTCCAAGGGTATTTATGCGTAAGTGAATGCAAGGAATTCAACTGGAACTCGAACTCGGCACCCCGATTTGTCGTTTCGAGTCGATATTTGCAGTGTATTATCTTTTATTCTGATAAAAATAAGCATATAACAGCATCGTATTCCGTTTTCAATAAAACGACCATCTGCTTAATTATTGCCGAACAAATTCTTATCAGCTTTTCGAACAGTTTTGAAAAAAAGTAAGAGGGGACGTTCCAAAGCATTCTTTAGGCAATTAAAAATCTCACTCTCACTATTTGAACATTGACTTTGAATTCTTCAATCGAATTAATGCTATATTAAAACAATGAGAGAAAGATCACGAGATAGAAGTGGCCAAATCATAATTTACAATTTTTATAATGTCAATTTTGCCTCAAAGTGAATGTATACGTATGCATGAACACACAGACACACACACATACACACCTCACATATGATAGATAGATAGATAGATAGATAGATAGATAGATAGATAGATATGAACGCAATCAGATAGATAGATAGATAGATAGATAGATAGATAGATAGATAGATAGATATGAACGCAATCAGATAGATAGATAGAGAGATAGATATGAAGAAACTGAAATAGATAGATAGATAGATAGATAGATAGATATGAACGCAATCAGATAGATAGATAGATAGATAGATAGATAGATAGATAGATAGATAGATAGATATGAAGAAACGAAATAGATAGATAGATAGATAGATAGATAGATAGATAGATAGATAGATAGATAGATAGATAGATATGAACGCAATCAGATAGATAGATAGATAGATATATAGATAGATAGATAGATAGATATGAACGCAATCAGATAGATAGATAGATAGATAGATAGATAGATAGATAGATAGATAGATAGATATGAACGCAATCAGATAGATAGATAGATAGATAGATAGATAGATAGATAGATAGATAGATAGATAGATAGATATGAACGCAATCAGATAGATAGATAGATAGATAGATAGATAGATAGATAGATAGATAGATATGAACGCAATCAGATAGATAGATAGATAGATAGATAGATAGATAGATATGAACGCAATCAGATAGATAGATAGATAGATAGATAGATAGATAGATAGATATGAACGCAATCAGATAGATAGATAGATAGATAGATAGATAGATAGATAGATAGATATGAACGCAATCAGATAGATAGATAGATAGATAGATAGATAGATAGATAGATAGATATGAACGCAATCAGATAGATAGATAGATAGATAGATAGATAGATAGATATGAACGCAATCAGATAGATAGATAGATAGATAGATAGATAGATAGATATGAACGCAATCAGATAGATAGATAGATAGATAGATAGATAGATAGATAGATAGATAGATATGAACGCAATCAGATAGATAGATAGATAGATAGATAGATAGATAGATAGATAGAT
Source organism: Ascarosepion bandense (assembly GCA_037127315.1). Lineage (NCBI taxonomy): Eukaryota > Metazoa > Mollusca > Cephalopoda > Sepiida > Sepiidae > Ascarosepion > Ascarosepion bandense. The sequence goes on from JBBBDQ010000855.1 coordinate 4,634,247, forward strand.
AGATAATGAACGGAATGAGTGTAACTGAGCAAGTTGATATATATATATATATATATATATATATATATATATATATATATATATATCTGGCAAAAGACTGAGATGAGATTGTGCCTGTAAATCCAAGCCCCGGTGGAGGCCATTTACTTGGGTGGGTCGGGTTCTGAAGAAAAAAAGAGATCAAGTTTTGGGGTTTTTTTTGGACGAATCCATTTTAATGTTGTCTGGCATCTATTTCCGTATTTTTATCACCTTTCGTTTGAAATTAAGTCACTGTTTTTTTTTCTCATTTCTATTAATTTTCTCATTTCGTTTGTGTAACTGGTGCTGTGGTTGTACAAACACACTCACGAACACATATTGTATATTCGAGTAGAAGTCCTTCTTTTGTACATGTTTGATTGAGTATTTTTATTTAGTTTTCTATTAACTTTTATAAGCGTTTCACCCCGAGCAAGGCATGTTACTGCCACTACTGTGCAGGGGCTACGTAGAGTGGAGAAAGGCTGATTAAATATAGGAAATGACAGAGGGTGGGTGATAGGCGGGTAAGGATACCGAGAATGAGGGTTGGGTAGATGAGGGTGTTCTGAGAATAATTGGGAGTTAGTGTGATAGGAGGTGTCTATTGACCCTACATTTAAACACCTGGAGATTGTAACTGTCGGGAAAGCAGACTTGTGGAAGGGAGTTCCACAGGCGGGAAGCGCGAGAAAAGAAGCTGTTGGAGTAGAATTTACGGTTACATCTTATT
>JBBBDQ010000855.1:4640000-4642500 GCA_037127315.1 Ascarosepion bandense
ACATCCTGCCTTATATATATATATATATATATATATATATATATATATATTATCGATTTTCTGCACTATTGTAAGAACTGCAACCTTAAAACTTCTGAATATCCTTTCTTATGTCTTTGCTTATGAGTGTATCAAATTTGATTAAAATCGGACCACTCCTTCTAAAACCCGATATTTTCGCTTATCGATTTTCGATATTTACCGGCGGTACCTTGACCCAAAATCTAGCTAAGAACACTCACAGACGCTTATAGTACAACTGTGTAAAATTTCAAGAAAATCGGTTCATCCGTTTCGGAGTCTATAGGTAACGGACACACACACACACACACAGACAGACAATGTTCCATTTATAAATAAGTTTAGATAGATAGATAGATAGATAGATAGATAGATAGATAGATTTGAACAGTATGAGATAGATAGATAGATAGATAGATAGATAGATAGATAGATTATATATATATATATAGATAGATAGATAGATAGATAGATAGATAGATAGATACTATATAAACTGCTAATAAAATAACATGACTAAACATATCATCACACCTTATAAGATAGAGGCGATATGTGAGGTCCTTTAAATTATTATACACACACACATATATATATGTTTGTGTATATATATGTGTGCGTGTGTGTGTGTGTGTGTGCGTGTGTGCGTGTGTGTGTGTGTGTGTGTTGAGATGAACAAGCTTACATAGTTAATAAGCATCAGGTTGACTGCGTAAGCATAAATATATAAATTATATTTTGAGTGTATTACGTCTTAAGGTTTTCTTTCATATCCTGACGCACAAAGGCGCACGTGTTTGCCTGTCGAGGAAGCAGTAAATAAACCCGACATCAAAGCCCGCTAAAATCGTGAAGCTTTTATGTCAAGATATCGAACGATACTTTCTAGTCTGTTCTGAAATTATAATAGTTAACATTGTTCTTGACATTTTTCCGGACTAATTTTACCATACCTTCGAAAAAAAAAAAGAAACGATTGCTGGATTGATATGTGATATCCGTCCTTCTGTATGGCTCTGAATGTTTGACGATTTCATCAAGGATGAAAGAGAGGCTTGAGGCAGCAGAAATGTGGTTCTAGAGAAGGATACTGAGATTGACTGAGCACGTGAGCAATGATAAGGTGTTGGAGAGGATGCACACGAAAAGAAAACTTATTCTTAACAGCGGGAAGAGACAGATGAGGTTCCTGGGACATGTAATAATAAGGAGGGCCTGGAGAGTCTAATACTCACAAGGATAGCAAGAAAGAGACAGATGAAAGCAGCACGAGACCTACTTGATAGGCCTGAGCAAATGGATGACGGAGAGGGGTTTGGAAGAGATACCAAGAGGAAAGATATTAAGAGAGACAAAGGAAGACCATGATCGCCTACGACCTGAAGGGACACGTCACATGAAGAAGAAATGAATCTAAAAGACATGCCTGGATAGCTAATTAGTCTTGAGAAGAAGTGGATTCATACCTAATCAGAATTTGAAAAACAAATAAGAAATTAAAATGTGGATTTAAAGTGGGGGATCAGTTCTCTATTATAATCTATATAAACTTATTTATAAATGGAACTTTGTCTGTGTGTGTGTGTGTGTGTGTGTGTGTGTGTGTGTGTGTGTCCGTTACCTATAGACTTTGAAACGGCTGAACTAATTTTCTTGAAAATTTACACAGTTGTACTATGAGCGTCTGCGAGTGTTCTTAGCTAGGTTTTGTGTCGAGGTACCGCCGATAAATATCGAAAATCGATAATCGAAAAAATCGTGTTATAGAAGGATGGTCCGATTTTATTCAAATTTGATACACTCATAGACAATGACATAAGAAACGAAACTCAGAAATTTCAAGGTTGCAGTTCTTACAATAGTGCAGAAAATCGATAATATATATATATATATATATATATATATATATATATATATATATATATACACACAAAAGGCAAGATGTTTGTGTGTGTGTCTGTTTATCTGTCTGTATGTCCTTTATACAAATCCACAATTTTTATCCAATTCTCACCAAACTTTACACAAATATTCTTTAGGCTGAGTCTGAGCTCCAGGACCATGGATTCGTTTTAAAGCTTTCATTATAAAGCAACGCCGAGCTATACTGCTAGTATATATATATATATATATATATATATATATTAACGCAAAAATGGAGACCATCTATTTGCTATTAATGTCCAATATAGCAATATTTGACTACGGTTGACCGACTGATATTGTTCAAAATTTGGACGTTGTGGAGGGGGGTCATTATGAAAGGATTAGGTTTTTAACCAAAACTTCTGGAGACACATTATATCTGAAATCATACTTTTTTAAATAATTATTTCACTTCAAGCAAAGCAGGACCACCATTGGTGTGTAGGGTGTTACAGTGAGGGAAAAAACAAGTTACAGGGGATGTCGAATAAAGGATAACAGGTGGATGAGATTTAAGTATGTAGATGGATATGAAAAAGATGGAAGATAGCAA
>JBBBDQ010000855.1:4647500-4665000 GCA_037127315.1 Ascarosepion bandense
ACACACACACACACACACACACACACACACACACACACACACACACACACACACACACACACACACACAGGTATAAGTGTGTTTGCCTTCACGCCCATACTCCCAAACATGAATGAATAGGTTTTGTATATTTATTTCCCAGAGAAAAAAAAAACACGCGTTTAGACATTTGAACTGCTAACAAAAAAACGCAGAGATAATTAATTAATGACCAAACAGATTGGTTTGGCACGAGGCCATGAGTATCGAGTCCCGACTGTGGATCATATTATTTGTATATTTATTTCCCAGAGAAAAAATATCACGCGTTTAGACATTTGAACTGCTAACAAAACGCAGAGATAATTAATTAATGACCAAACAGATTGGTTTGGCACAAGGCCATGAGTATCGAGTCCCGACTGTGGATCATATTATTTGTATATTTATTTCCCAGAGAAAAAATATCACGCGTTTAGACATTTAAACTGTTAACAAAACGCAGAGATAATTAATTAATGACCAAACAGATTGGTTTGGCACAAGGCCATGAGTATCGAGTCCCGACTGTGGATCAAATTATCTACAGTGACTTTTTGTCAATACTTAAAAAAATTATCTTATTCAGGACCAAGGAACATGGCTGTGGAGTTTTTTATTGTGTATATAAAATTAGTTTTGTTTTTTGCCAATACTTAATTAGATTAGTTTAATCAGGCACAAGGATATGATTTTTGTGTTCTTAGTGTAGATCAAATGATCTACGGTGACTTTTTACTAATACTTAGCGAGATTAGCTTAGTCAGGCACAAGGTCATGACGATGGGATTTTTGTCAAGATTAGCTTAGTCAGATGCAAGGCCATGACTGCTGGGTTCCTAGTTTGGAATAAATTACCTGCAGTGACGTTTTTTAGATAGTTAATAAGATTAGCTTAAACAAGCACAAGGCCAGGACAGCGGAGTTTTTAGTGTGGATCAAATAATCTATAGTGTCTTTTTGTCAATACTTAACAATAGTAGCTTAGTCAGACACAAGGCTACAGGCCTTGAGATTCTAGGTAAGAGAAAATGGAAAAAAATAGACAAAAATCCGAAATTGCATTAGAATGACAAATATGCCTTAGAAAAGCTAAGGAAAATATTAAGAAACAGGAAAATTGCCTGCCTACCAAAAAAAAAAAAAAAAAAAAAAAAAAAAATGGCGTTGGGATTTTTTTTTTTTATTCATATCGCTCCAACCAAAGCATTTTCCTGCCACTGTTGTGCAGGGAGTTACATAGGAGGAAAGTTATGAGAAGGAGTAACAGGTTATAAGGGCTATCAGGAAATGGGTAAGAGAAGGATGAGAATACTGTTGAGAGTGGAGTGGACGGAGAAAGGAGCATGAGAGAGAGGAAGCGAGTCAGGGAGATAAGAGATGACTATTGACTTTACATTTAAATGCTTGGAGATTGTAGCTGTCGGGGAAGCAAGTAAACGGAAGGGAATTCCACAGGCGGGAAGTGCGAGAAAAGAAGATGATGGAGTAACATTTGAGTTTACAATTTATTGGTTTCACAGTAAAAGGGTGGGACCTAGTTGTTAATCTTGTGGCTCGATTAAATTCATAAATAGCGGGCACCAGTGTGTTAAGTTCATCGGAGCAGAAGTCGTGAAAGTATTTGTAGAAGAGACACAGGGAAGCCACATTGCGCCGGTGAGAATGTGACTGTATCCGAGTTACCAAGTCGGGATCGATGACATTACAGATTCTCCGTTGGATTTTGTCAAGGACACCTAGGTGGATAGCAGGAGCACCCGACTACATATGGCAGCAATATTCAGTGCACGAGCGATGTTATGTAAATTCAATTGCTCTCTATAACAGTTGGTTTTGGAAAATTTTCCTCATAGATGAAAAAGAGGGTGTATCTTTCGAGAAGAATGCTGAGACTATGATTGACTGAACATATGGTTAATGAGCAAGTTTAAAGGTAAAAAAAAGGGTTGCTCTGGATACAAAGAACACTTGCAGTAAATATCTGAAAGTGATATTTAATATGTCCGAGACACATTATGATGAAAGAGGGCTTGAAGAATTTGACACTCACAAGTCATTGAAGGTTTTTAGAAAAAAATATCCAGCATATAGACTATTACTTAGTACTACAAAGTATAGGAAGTTGTGGAGAGCCACCATTGCCCAATTTCTGAAGAGCCTCGACACATAAAACAAAAAGAATTATTTACCCGAAAAATATCTATTTTTGACAGTATCTAAGATTAGCTTCGTTTGGAACAAGGCCATAATTATAGAACACTCAGTATAGATCGTATTACTCATAGCTGTAATTACAGGTGTAATCATTATACTCGTTTGTTGATATGGTATAAATTGTTTTCAAGTTACATGTGCTATCCATTTTAGTTATTGCCGCTTCTGACAGTCTGGTGTGGTTTTCTCTAATTTGATAAAGTTTCTGTTCCTGTAACACCGGTTCACGAAAATTGATGATGGTTGGTTCTCTCTAAGTTCTACAGGGTTAATTCGCTCGAAAACAATTTTACTAGTTGATCTGATAAAACAGAAGAAATTTTAGACATATCCGAGCAAGTTAGACACCATTTATGACAACCATATGAGAGTTGAGATCTAACGAGGCTATTTAAGACCATGATACGATTTTCAAGGTAAAGGTCTTTCTGTTGTTGCTTTGAACTTCTTAATGCAACCTAACGCTACCGTCATCCCATGTGCACACGTGGGATCACTCGTCGGCCGTTAGATCCCCATGTTGTTTCACAGCGTAACTGTATATCGACCCCGGCCAAAATCAAGTGGATGTCTAACCACACTGATGAGCTGTGAAACAGCGAAAGAGGCTTGTATGCGGATGACGAATATATATATATATATATATATATATATAAGTGTATGCGTGCACAAACATCGAACCTACTAGAGTCATAACATAATAAATGTCTATGATATATCAGTCAGTAGAGTGCCATATATGATACACGCTTGGGCGATCATGTCTCGAAAGAGGCATGGCTGACTGGGCGGAAGATTATCCCGCATTAGGTTGCCATTATTTTCTGCGGTATGCTGGTTGCTAGCCAAGGCTACAGAACCCAATCTGTCCTATTATTTAACCCATAACTAGAGGGAAGAGACGGATTAATACCTTTCCCAAGGGTATTTGTGCGTAAGTGAATGCGAGAAATTCAACTGGAATTCGAACTCGGCGACCTGATTTGTTGTTCCTAGTCGATATCCACTGCACCACAACGCACATCCTATATATATATCATACACATCTTATGTATATATATCAGAAAAAAACGTGTGAGAAGCCGTGAATGTTTTGTTTAAAATGTATGTTTATTGTTATTATTATTATTATTATTATGAATATTACTGGCTTTTTGTATAATATATACGGTGTCCATAATAGTATTTGTGTCGCTACACGTGATTTAAATCCAAAGTTGACTCTCTTCAGGCTAATAAACGTTACATATCGAGATCCGCTTGTCTCTCTGACGTCGGAAAATACCGTGTATATATAGTTAAAGTGGTCGGTGAGCAGTTCATGTGTGTGCATGTTTGTTTGTTGTTTGTTTGTTGTTTGTTTTCAGACTCGCTCGTTAAATCTCTTCCGTCATAGGAATCATTCACCTTTCGTTGCCCGGAAAATATATATATAATGATGCCAAGTCCGTAAACGGAGAGTAAAATTCAAAAAGACCTTTTTAATAAAAAATGTATAGAGAAATCAATAAATATTATCCAGAGCAATATGATATATATATAAAGGATAATTCAACACGTCATTTATAATTTATAACCACTTGAGATGATTTGTGGAGTTTTCCTTTATATATATATATATATATATATATATATATATATATATATATAAAGAGAGAGAGGGAGAGAGAGAGAAAGAGAGAAAAAGAGAGAACTTGGTAATAATTATAAAGAAGAGTGTTCAGTGTCGTAGATAGTGTGTTTATAGATAATATTGATATAATATTGATATAATATTGATATAATATTGATATAATTATATAGATAATATTGACTTAAGAATCAACACTGGATGGTAACTGTCAATTTCATAGAACAAATTAATTTCTGACCAAGTCTTTGATTGATAATCGCGCAGAATTGTGAAAAAGGGCAGTCATCATAAACACACACACACACACACACACAGAGAGAGAGAGAGAGAGAGAGATTCACATATACTACATATAAGTATGATAAAAAATATAGCTTCAATGTATGCTGTATTTGTAGGTAAAATTATATATATATATATCGCTCATTCAGTAATGAATTAGAGCACTCTAACTATTGGCGTATGATACATCACACGATAAAAGTGTGCCTCCTTCTACCCAGCGCCCATAGCTCAGAGGTAGAATCGCCGACTGACGCCAATGCGGTCGAGTTTCGATCCTGGGTAAAAGCAATCGGGTGTCTAACCGTACTGATGAGCTGTGATACAGCGAAACAGATATATCTGCGAATGACTATATACATATATTTTGTTGTGCTGCGGGATAATCTTCTGCCCAGTCAGTCATGTTTCGAAAGAGACATGATCGCCCAAGCGTGTATCAGCTATGGCACTGAACTGACTGAGTGAATGTAGTAGTTGAAATCATGATTAAGGCTTCTACTGGCCACAAAGTGGGGGATCATTTTTCTATTGTTATGAATAAATTGATCCACCACTAATTACTATGTATTAATACATTTTTTCGCCCGTCTAGCCATGAGTCAAATAATAGGATAGATTGGGCTCTATAGCCTTGGCTGGCAACCAGTCTACCGTAGAAAGCAATGGCATCCTCCTGCGGGATAATCTTCTGCCCAGTCTGTCATGTCTCGAAAGTCATGTCTCCACGCGTGTATCGCGTATGGCACTTGATTTACTGACGGATCTATGTATCTATCCGAGCCACTTCTTATCTATCTATCTATCTATCTATATATATATATATATATATATATATATATATATATATTTGAGAGAGAGAGAGAGAGAGAGAGAGAGAGAGAGAGAAATAATTCGATTGAATTATTTAATGTATACATAGTTACGCTTGTACACACTCATTATATTTACTACTAAATTCTTGCTATAACATGATGAATACTAAAATAACTCTAAGAAGTAGCCCTCCCCAAAATTAAAGAAAGTATTCCGGTTGCGTGTCAAATTGGTCGGTTTTCGGGAGGCTTTTGCAGCCTAGAACGTTGCCGCATTTTCTCATGAAATCAATTGTATTTTACACTCCACTGATATTTTCGTAATCCGATAACGCCTTCATGACTGCTGAGCCTTAATGAGAATCCTTACACGAAATGAAATCAAGTGACGTAAAATTATTTTTGTCGCAATTTTTTTTTCATATTTATAATCATTTCACCCCAAGCAACGCAGGACTGCCACTGGTGCGCAGGGGTTGACAAAGAAAAAAATGGACGGGAATCAAGTAGATAGTTGACAATTGATATTGCATATAACGTTTTGGAGATTGTAGCTATCAAAGAAACAAGCAAATGGAAGGGAGTTCCACAAACAGGAAGTATGAGAAAAGAAGCTCTTAGAGTAGAAGAGGAGGTTACATTTAACTATTTCGACGGTAAAATGGTGGGACCTAGATGCCAATCTTGTACAACGAGTAAATAAATATGGACGAGGAACCAGGAGGAAAAACGTCATTAGTCATCAAGGAGCCTATTCTTAAACGAATATTCGAATCTCCCTCTTTAAAACAATGGTCAGATTCCTGTTAACTTAAATCTGATAATGTTATAGTGGAACATCCTGCCATCTCCCGAGAATAGAATGCTCTACTTCATAAAAGTCGGTAACGAGCAGTATGAAAAATGAAGGTCTTCGGCATTTGCCTCTCTTTTCTATGACACTGTCAGCACTCTGCTTTCGGTTAGAGGGCGCTCTCTGCTTCCGAGCAGAGAGCACTAATCCAGTCGTGGTTCCGCCAAAGGGTAGAATCACGACTGGGGAAAAATAGACAGACATTTTTTGGCCCGGCTATATGGCCGGGAATACCCACTATAAAATGACCATGTGTCACATCAGACCTTGCGTGGGAAGGCTAGTAAATACAGGAAGGTCTTAGGCATTCGCCTGACTGCTCTATGACACTGTCAGCTCTCTGCCTTCCGAGCAGAGAACACAAACCCAGTCATGGTTCCCCCGAAGTGTAGAACCACGACTGGGGAAAAATAGACAGAGATTTTTTGGCTCGGCTATATGGCTGGGAATACCCACTATAAAATGACCATGTGTCACATCTGGCCTTGTGTGGGAAGGCTAGTAAATACGGAAAGGTCTTAGGCGAAGGCATTCACTATTCCATAGTCTATTCCGCTCCAACCTGTTGCTTGCCTATATATGTATTATTGTTAATTGTACCTTAGTACAATAAATCTGTTATACCTCATTCCTGGTGTTGAGTTCCAGTCTTCAACTGATCTGTTTACACTGTATTCCTTTTCGGGATATATCAGATAACAACTGGAGAAATGAATTCAATTTACTGCATTTTCAATTCTATGATTTCTCCCCAAACAAGAATAGGATTAAAGAAAGGACAAAAGATGAACGAGATTCAAGAACGAGATTATGGTTATCATTGAATTCCTTGCATTCACTAACGCGCAAATACTTTTGGGAAAGGTATTAATCCATCTCTTCCCTCCAGTTATGGGTTAAATAATAGGACAGATTGGGTTCTATAGCCTCGGCTGGCAACCAATCTACCGCAGAAAGCAATGGGAACCTACTGCGGGACAATCTTCTGTCCAGTCAGTCTTGTCTCTTTCGAGACATGATCGCCCAAGCGTGTATCACGTATGGATACTTAACGATGATTCTCATCATTGTTGTGCTTGTTGTGGCCTGTTATAAGGAATGGCTCAAAATTTGGCAGACCTGAAGGAGACTACCACCACCTTTAAATTTGTTGTTTTTCATTTTCTTTTTTTTACTTTTTTCAGCACAGTCTTATCGATTATTACATAAAACTTCCGATTATTAAAAAGTACTTGGAAAAATGTCAATATTTAAACAATTTTGGGGGTGCTCAGTTTCGCATACAATATTATAGTAAACCGATCCTCCATTTTGGAGCCACACGCGTTGGGGTCGCTTTGTTTTGTATTTTTGGGGACGAGTTGTTGCTCTTGTTTTCGTCTTTTTCAAGTCATCTTTCGTTCTTACGATGACATCTTCCTCGGAAACTCCAAGAATGGATTTTTTCAAAAATTTCACAAAGGATTCAGTTGTTGAATATGTGCAAGCAAAAACGTTAATTGCACAGAATCGATTTACTATAACGTTGTCTGGAAAACTGAGCCCCTCCCCTAAAATTGTTTACATGTTGAAGTTTTTACAAATGTTTAGTAAACCGGAAAGTTTAGGATTTAATCGATAAGATTGCACTGAAAAAAGTAAAAAAAAAAAAGAAAAAAAAAGATAATCAACAAATTGGTGGTACTGTCGTACCGGCGAGTGGTTCCAAAATGGAGGATCGATTTACTATAACATTGTAAGAAAAACTGAGCCCCCCTAAAATTGTTTAAATATTGAAATTTTTCCAATTTTTTTTTTTTTTTTGTCAGTCGGAAAGTTTATGGTGTAATCGATAAAATTGCACTGAAAAAAGTCCCCCAAAAATGACAAACAACAAATTTAAAGATGGTGGTAGTCTCCTTCAGGTCCTCACAAATTTTTACATAAAGCTGGTTTCAATAATCATTTAAAGATTTTGGAATCAGTCTGCATATCATTACGGAAACCTTCTCTTTGCTGGCAGAAGGATTTTGTGAAGTCTCTTTATTTGTTGGGGGATATAATTTATTTTAACTGTCCCTCGATAATGATTCACATTTCTCCTCCCCTCGTTATAAATATAGCGTATTTCCCTCTCCCCTTTTTTTTTTGCTCTTCATTTTCGTTACTGTTCTTTTCTTTTGATATATAATTCCAATGATTTTCTCCGGATGAGATGTTGGACTAAAGGGCTCTTGAGATTATTAATAAACTCCTTGTTTTTAAAGTAGTGTACAAATTTTGTACCTCCAAACACACACACACACACACACACACATATATATATATATATATATATATATATATATATAAGTATAGGGTTGGTACAAAATTCCGATATCCAAATAAAACATTATTCATAAAAGAATGCTCAAAACAAAATAGACCAAATAATATTAATGTAAAATTTAATGTTACAGCATCAATACAAAGTAACTATTCTGTTTCAACATTTCTTACAGTAATTAATATATATATATATATATATATATATATATATATATATATATAGATAGATAAAACTCACACCTATCTACATGAATATGTCTGCTCTATCACTGATATTGAGCACTTTTAAATAAGTACCACGCATATATAATATGTAAACAATATAATATATATAACAAATTGCATATATATATATATATTGATATTTATAATTATATACATACACTTTTCACACACACACACACACACACACACACACACACACACATATATATATATATATATATATATATATATATATTACGCTGTTCTTCCTACAATACTCAATATCTGGGTGATTCCATAAATTCAAATACAAACCGCTGATTAAAATTGCTTTTATGCTTGTCCCCATCTGTATCATGAAGTTTTTTCCTTTCTTAATCATCGCTTCACCCAGGTAAGTCACCTTTAGTATTTTTTAAGCCTTCTAAGATTTCATAACTTTTTCTAAAGTTAAAATTCACCTTCAATATGCCATGGTCGAGATTAAGGAGAAAGTGACGAGGTTGCTGGTGGTGATCCCAAAAGAAAGTTTTCAGATGGTTAAAAAAAAACAAAAAAAAACAAAAAAAACAAAAAAACAAAAAAACAGAATATGGAATGGACTCTGGAGTACGTCTGCGATATGTCGCAGGTGGCGTTTCTCGATCGGAGAGAAAGATACTATTGACTCGAGTGGTGGGTAAATTTGAAGAGCTGGATATTTTTGAAGGCCGACATCATACTTTCAGGTCCTCGTATTTACATTGATAGCAGTCAATCTTCTTGCTATCTAGCTGCAACCGAGTTCATTTCTATTTACGTCATCAAAGTGGTCTTTATAAATTTTCTATTGATCTATCGAATCAGTTAAAGCCATCTCAACTATTTCGCATCGAAGACTGTCCATATCTGTCGACCCATCTAACCCAGTTTGTGGTTTGTCTGAGGTTTATGGCCATATCACACCCGAATGCCAAGATTCCCATCCGATAATTAGCAATGTTGTAACAGGTCAGTACCTGCATGGGTAACCGATGTAAAGCTCAAACGTTTGCCGCCTTGTGAAATGATTAATAATAAATTTGCATATTACCTAGCCAATTTAATATCTACCTCAGACACATCTATCTATCTATCTATCTATCTATCTATCTATCTATCTATCTATCTATCTCAGTCTCCTTCTATCTATCTATCTATCTATCTATCTATCTATCTATCTATCTATCTATCTATCTATCTATCTATCTCAGTCTGTTCATATCTATCTATCTATCTATCTATCTATCTATCTATCTATCTATCTATCTATCTATCTAGTCTCCTTCTATCTATCTATCTATCTATCTATCTATCTATCTATCTATCTCAGTCTGCCCATATCTATCTATCTATCTATCTATCTATCTATCTATCTCAGTCTGCCCTATATCTATCTATCTATCTATCTATCTATCTATCTATCTATCTCAGTCTGTTCTATCTATCTATCTATCTATCTATCTATCTATCTATCTATCTATCTATATAACGAGTCTGCGTTCGGGGGAAACTCTGGTTAGGGTGTTACCTGTCAAATTACCCGGAGTCTAAATAAACGCAGAAAATACGAGGTCTGATCAAAATGTGTTGGTGCTATATTTGATTTTGAGTTTTGTTTAACGGCATATCAACCTCTGTGGGTTATTTAATGCCAAAAAGTAGAGGGTTTTACGATACTTTTTTAATGTTCGGTTATAGTGAGAAGGTTGATTTAGTCAGATTTTGATGAAAAAAAGATTTTATATTATTATTTTTTATTTTTATTTTAGAAAATTGAAGATGCCTTCCAGTTTTGTATCAAAAAGTTTATTGCTGGTAATAAGGTTTTTCCTTAAAAAATGTATTGTTGGTAATATTTTTCCTTCAAAAATGAATATATATTTTTAAAAGTCTATTGTTATACTTTCTTATGGTTTTGATTCTAGTTTGTGGATAAACTATTTGCCCAATAGTTGGGATCATAACAGGTGCTACTACCCCGGGTCAGGGTAGAGCAGGAAACCATAACAATTAAGAGGTGTTTCCAGACTTCTCAAAACCTCCCAATCAAAGGCCTTGCTGCCGGATGTAGTTTACTGTCATACCCAGGACCACTGCTGCTATAAAAAGAAAACTACAAAACATATCAATTCGGCATTTAATCTTCTTCGAAGTAATCTCCTTCTAGACATTTTATCCAGCGTCGTTTCTATTGATAGAAGCATTCCTGGAAGTTGTTTTTGAGGATACCTAGCAGTTGCCTTGTTGCATTCTCTTGGATTTTCTCGGCGTCTTAAAATATTTTTCTTTCATGTAGAATTTCATTTTTAAAGCGAAAAATGTCGCAAGGGCGAGATCTGTGATTGTCGGACTTGGGGAATGTAGCGTTTGGCCCAAAACTACTACATTAGTCATAGTCCTTGATAAATACTTTATGGTGTGATGAGACTACCACACTCTACACACTTTCCTTCCAAGCACCGCTTTAACCAACAGAAGTGAGTGAGAACGTTATAACTTATTGTGCATGCTCAACAAAGTTCAAGGTCAATATGTGCCAAGCGAAATTTCACTTAGTAATTTAGCTCCGAAACGATAGCAACCACTCCGATACTTTTTGATCTGACCTTGTGGATTGGCTGAATTTACTTTCTAAATATTGAAATAAATAAACGTTTCGAGTGTGTAATCTGAAATCGTAGGAGGGGGTTACTTGAAAATAACATCCAAGCTACAGAAAAGTCGAAATAATATTTTGGGAGAGTGATCTAAAATCCTAAGCGGATATATGAAATTCACCTTCAAACAAGCCACAAATCAAAATAAATACAGTACTATTCAAAAGTATTAGGACAAGAACTATTTTATCTTTTATGCGGCATATAGACAGAGAAAAAACAATTTAAAGTAATTTTATTTGATTTACTCAACAAATGCTTTAACAAGAAAAATACTTGTTACAAAATAAATTTAATATTTAGTATAATAGACTTTTGCTTTGATCACAACCTTCATTTTGTCAGGCATTGACATCACAAGCTTCTTCAATGTATCTAATAGTATCTCCTGCCAAGCAGCTTGTATTTGTTCCCAAAGTGGGCCTTGTGAAGTAACATTAGATTTATCAATTCGAGAGGCGGAACAAGAAAAAATTCAGTCATATCCAAGGATAATAGAATAATGAGTAATTTCAAAATAGCTTGTTTAATAGAAAATAGGAACAATTAAATATAAGTTCTTTTTAATCCATTTCTTTTACACCGAGTTTGAAATAATCAATATTTATCAGCAGTTTGCTTGGGTTTTCACCTTGTAGTTGAATTTCAGTGAGGTTTTTAGGAAAATCACCCTTGTTCTAATACTTTTGCCCACTACCGGTAGTGTGCAAAAGTGTTAGGACAGGGGCGATTTTAAACTTTATTTTGATGCCTCATAAAAGATAAAATAGTTCTTGTCCTCATACTTTCGCACAGTACTGTATTCATACTAGGTGCGATTGGTAAATTGCCGCAATTATTTTGATGCCTCGTAAAAGATAAAATAGTTCTTGTCCTAATACTTTCGCACAGTACTGTATTTATACTAGGTGCGATTGGTAAATTGTCGCAATTATTTCGATGCCTCGTAAAAGATAAAATAGTTCTTGTCCTAATACTTTCGCACAGTACTGTATTTATACTAGGTGCGATTGGTAAATTGTCGCAATTATTTCGATGCCTCGTAAAAGATAAAATAGTTCTTGTCCTAATACTTTCGCACAGTACTGTACATGTATATAAAAGCTTTGAGACGAGGTTTGTAAATTTAAATACGTTTTAAATTGCGTTTTCCTTAATTAAAAATAGCTTTTTTAATTAGAGTTTGTTTTAATTTGCTAATAATAAAAGCTTCTAAAATTTGTATTTTTAATCGTTTTTTTTTTTTTCAATTTATCTTACTAAATATCTTTATATGTCCCAGTATTACACTTTGTTCGCATATATGTGATATGTCCCGGAAAGGGATATATATATATATATATATATATATATATATATATATTCTAAACATATTCTATTAAAGATAAGAGACAATGAATGTCTATTATGTTTAATCATGAGCCGTTCTAAACGTCGTATTTTTGCTTTAATTTCAGTTGAAAATAAAGACAAAAATTCTCCAACATTTGGATAATTAACTTAAATAATTAATTTAAACTACCTCTCTGAAGATGGCTCATGTGAGCCGAAAGCTTAGAAGAAAACCAATAAATAATTATCCAAATGTTGGAGAATTTTTGTCTTTATTTTCAACTGAAATTAAAGCAAAAATACGACGTTTAGAACGGCTCATGATTAAACATAATAGACATTCATTGTCCCTTATATTTAATAGAATATGTTTAGAAAATTACTTGCTGCCTCGATATACTAAATATATATATATATATATATCATTCAAGGTAGTTAAGCGGTTTAGGCAAATGTATTCAGGTAGGACAAACTAGTACGGAGACGTAATGGACGGTACTAGTTGTAGATCTCTAGTCGTAGAGACGTAGACCTATTGGCGAAGACCTGTAGACCTCTGTGTCCTCATTTTCGTCTGTATTTATGGCCGACACCAGCCAAACACATTACTGTAAGGGGGAACCAAGGTGTATGCATATTCATTACATATTACATCAGTACATCTATATGCAAAGTGAGTCCAAGAGAGAGGTTTGGACCATATTACAATTATTATTATTATTATGTCATTTTTCATCATATTTCGATTTCTGCTTTGGTCTCACTACCAACCAAGTCTGCGGGGAAGACCTAAGGCAGGTAGTGGCGTGTTGTTATGGCTCCATTTCATGTTTTTCTATCTTCCCTATCATCCCCTCAGCATTACATAGATAAAGTTTTCCTTAGTGTGTGGGCTGTACTTAATAAGACAATTTTTTGTATGTCTCTTAAGCTGGGGTTTCCAGGGATTCTTTCAATGTGTTGTTTTGTTCCATTTTTTATTATTCCAAGTGCACCTACTATCACTGGCACAACTCTTGTTTTCAATTTCCACATTTTTTCTATTTCAATTTCCAGGTCTTTATATTTTGACAGTTTTTCAAATTCCTTGATTGCTATGTTACAATCCGCTGGACAAGCCATATCAATTAATAGACAAGTTTTCTCCTTCTGGTTTTTAACAATAATGTCTGGCCTGTTTGCTTCAATTTTTCTGTCTGTGTAGATGGTGTAATCCCATAGAATGGTTACATCTTCTATTTCTGTAACCGGTGCTGGGTGATGTTCATACCAGTGTTTGTTTACAGCTTTTCCATAATGTTTGCATATTGCCCAATGTAAATATTGCCCAACTCTATCGTGGCGATTTTTATATTCATTTGGGGCAAGCACAGAACAGCCTGAGATTAGGTGGTCTATTGTTTCTTGGTGTTTATCACAAAACCTGCATTTTGGATCCATATTATTATGCATAATATTTGCCTGAAAGTTTCTCGTGAAAAGACTTTGGTCTTGTGCTGCAAGAATAAAGCCTTCAGTTTCAGACTTTAATCCAGATGCACGTAACCATCGATGAGTATTAACTTTGTCAACATTGGATTTATTGGCACGTACTGGATATTGGCCATGCAGAGGTTTGTCTTGCCAGCGCTGTTTCATCTGTTATTATTATTATTATTATTATTATTATGTAATTTTTCATTATAATTCGATTTCTGCAGGAAGATCTAAGGAAGATCGTGGTGTGTTGTTATGGCTTCATTTCGTATTTTTTTCATATCTCCCTAACATTCCTAGCGTTACATAGACAAATTTCTCTTTAGTGTGTGGGCTGTAATTAACAAGACAATTTTTTGTATATCTCTTGAGCTGGGGTTTCCAGAGATTATTTCAATGTGTTGTTTTGTTCCTTTTTTTTATCATTCCAAGTGCACCTACTGGAACGATATTTGTTTTAAATTTCCACAATTTTTTTCTATTTCAATTTCCAGGTCTTTATATTTTGACAGTTTTTCAAATTCCTTGGTTGCTATGTTACAATCCGCTGGACAAGCCATATCAATAAATGAGCAAGTTTTTTCTCTTTGGTTTTTAACAATAATGTCCGGCCTATTTGCTTCAATTATTCTGTCTGTGTAGATGGTGTAATCCCATAGAATGGTGACATCTTTTTCTCTAACCAGTGCAGGGTGATGTTCATACCAGTGTTTGTTTACACAATTTTCCTTAGTTTTTGCAAATTGTCCAATGTAAATATTGCCCCACTCTATCGTGACGGTTTTTATATTCATTTGGGGCAAGTACAGAACATCCTGAGATTAGATGGTCTATTATTTCTTGGTGTTTATCACAGAACCTGCATTTTGGAGCCACATTATTATGTATAATATTTGCCTGAAAGTTACTAGTGAAAAGAATTATTATTATTATTATTATTATTATTATTATTATTTTCAGAGGTATAATCTTCAATATGGCAAAAGAATTTGTAAACAACATTTGAATTACATAATGGATTTGTCTGAAGTAAGATTATATTATCGACTATTAAACTCAATAGACATCATTTAATTCATTCATTTATTTATTTTATTGCAGGCAATAAATCACTGGAGTTTATTACATCGCAAACAATGTACATTTATGAATTCATATGCATGAAGACTTATGCGTTCGTTGGATGTAAAAATTTCCAGCTATGAAACCGGTTTTCAATTTTTTATGCAGTCTTTAGTTTTGCCAAAAGTGTACAGAACACTTTCTTTCTTTCGTTCTTTCTTTCTTTCATTCGTTCTTTTTTTCTTTCCTTCTTTCTTTCGTTCGTTTGTTCTTTCTTTCTTTCTTTCTTTGGTTCGTTCTTTCTTTCTTTCTTTCTTTCTATCTTTCTTTCTTTCATTCGTTCGTTCGTTCGTTCTTTCTTTCTTTCTTTCCTTCTTTCTTTCGTTCTTTCTTTCGTTCGTTCGTTTGTTCGTTCGTTCTTTCTTTATTTCTTTCGTTCTTTCTTTCTTTCTTTCTTTCGTTCGTTCTTTCTTTCTTTCTTTCGTTCTTTCTTTCTTTCTTTCTTTCTTTCGCTCGTTCTTTCTTTCTTTCTTTCTATCTTTCTTTCTTTCTTTCTTTCGTTCGTTCGTTCGTTCGTTCTTTCTTTCTTTCTTACTTTCTTTCTTTCTTTCGTTCTTTCTTTCTTTCGCTCGTTCTTTCTTTCTTTCGTTCTTTCTTTCTTTCTTTCTTTTTCTTTTTCTTTCTTTATTTCGTTCTTTTTTTCTTTCTTCCTCACTCTGAGAAAGATACAATGAGACACAAGTCGAATGATATGAACAGAATGAGATTGATAAATAGATTAGTTTAGTTGTTTGTTTTAGCAGCATATCTACCCTTTTGGGTCATTTAATGCTAAAGAATTTGTTTGGTTTTTGTTTAGTGCTTGTTGATCTTTTGTGAGTCTATTGCTGTCGAGATGGAAGTAGAAGGTGTTGTGATTTGATGTGTGATGGTTATATTCTATCTTCTTTTGCAAATATATTTTGTTATATAATTTTGTTGCTTTTAGAAATTCTAAAAGGTCATTTGGGTCAGCTTTATTGAAGATGTCTTTCAGATTGTTTTCTTGATAGTATCTTAATCGCATTTGTGCAAGATCTATGCAGCTTGTTAGTATATGTTTCACTGTGTTGAGTTCCTGACATGGAATACAAATTGGTGCCTCCTCACCTTTTAGTAGGTGTGAATGGGTGACAGCGATGTGGCCTATTTAAAGTCTAGTCATTACTACTTCTTTTCTTGACATTTTGCTATTGGAAATTTTAACTTCTATCCATTCTTGAGGATGGTTTTAATTTTGTAGAGTTTGTTATTTTTGCAGGAATTCCACAACTTTTGCCTTTTGGTCGTAATAAAAGTGTTGATTAGATGTTTGTGAGCTGTGTGGGGTACTTTTATATCACTAATGTTGATGTTTAATGATCTTTTAGCTGCTATGTCTACTTTTTCGTTTCCTCTGAGACCAATGTAACTAGGAATTCAGATAGATAGATTTGGAGAGACTGAGATAGATAGATAGATAGATAGATAGATAGATAGATAGATAGATAGATAGATATGAACAGAATGGTGTATCTCGGTGTGGTGTAATGGTGAGTAAGCTTGTCGTGCTAGACCCTATTAAAACTGAGTTTGATCCTCACTGGTTATTTCATTTTTTTGTGCCACATCTATGCAGGACTTAGAAAATAAACATATGAACAGAATGGGATAAATAGACAGACACTGAATCGATAAATGTGTCTGTTGTAGACATAAACTCGGATAGGTGATATGTAAATTTTGTTATTATTCATTTAACAAGGCCACAAACGTTTACGATTTACATCGGTTACCCATGCAGGTACTGACCTATTACAACGTTGCTAATTAACAAGTATCGGATAGGAATCTTGGCTTTCGGGTGTGACGTTGCCATAAGTCTCAGACAAACCGCTTTAGCACTGACAGGGTTAGATGGGTCTACAGATATGGACAGTCTTCGATGCGAAATAGTTGAGATGGCTTTAACTGATTCGATAGATCAATAGAAAATTTATAAAGACCACTTTGATGACGTAAATAGAAATGAACTCGGCTGCAGCTAGATAGCAAGAAGATTGACTGCTATCAATGTAAATACGAGGACCTGAAAGTATGATGTCGGCCTGAAAAATATCCAGCTCACCAAACTTTACCCGAAAGCTAACACCACAAGAGTCAATGGCATCCTGCTCTAGGATCGAAGAACGCCACTTGCGACATGTGGCAGACGTACCCTAGCGACTTTTTCACAATTTCCTTTTTTAAAAAACAATCTGAAAAGTAGCTTTCGGGATCGCCACCAGCAGCTTCGTCTCTTTCTCCCTAAACTCGTCCGTGGTATGTCGAGGGTGAAATTTAAATGCTGGAAAAGCGAGAGGGAACTGATGATTTATCCAGAAACAAAAATTATGCGACGGGGACATTGTACTTTGCACATGTATATATATATATATATATATATATATATATATATATATTTTTTTTTTTTTCAAATGTTATATAATTACACTTATAACTTTATCAAAATAAATTTATTGAACTTTATATTTTCGAATTATATAATTTGCTTTTATATCCTTTTAACCTTTTTTCGTTGATAAAATGTAATTTGAAGCTTTTA
>JBBBDQ010000855.1:4667500-4697500 GCA_037127315.1 Ascarosepion bandense
AGTACTTTCGACTTTCGCAGTCATTGTCAAGAACCAATATGGTGTGGTAGTTAGAATTCCTGTATCTGCATATTGGTATTCTTTGGGTATCTGGGCATTTGAAATTGTCTAGCGTGACGTCATGTGTAATGGCTATAAAAAATGAGGCCGGACAAAATGATTGCGATAATTTGTTAGTCAGTTTTAATATTTCATTTTAATTGTGAGCAAATTAATTATATCGCATGCGCTTTAAGATACTTTCTCCTGCGGGGAATGATATTCTATTTATTTTGCATACTAGCTTCTCGAGCTTGAGATCTTTCTTTGCATTGGCTGCTGTAGAGTTTATGTTCCTGGGTCATGCTATGAGGAAAGAGGACCTGGAAAATCTAATACTCACAGGTCAGATAGAAGGAAAGAGAAAAAGCGGAAGCAAGTGGATGACAGATAGGGGGTTAGGAGGAGTAACAGGATTAAGCGTGTCAAGAGCTACAAGGGACAGGGAGATGTGGATGGCTATGATCTCCTACGTCCTGAAGATACACGGCTTATAGAAGAACAAACTTCCCTAGACGTAGAAAACTTATTTTTTAATGTTCCATATAAACTGGGGGATAAATTGTATATAATATTTAATATATAAACTGATCTCCCTCTTTTTGGCCATGCTAGTTTCTATAGTAACCGGAAAACTGGGTTGCTAAAAATGACTGTACATTTTTGTTAACCGTTATATTTGAAGCATAAAAAATGTACAGTAATTTTTAGCAACACAGTTTTCCGGTTACATTTGTTACCATAACTCTTACCCCTGAAGATGATCTCAGAAAGAGGTTGAAAGTACTTGGGTACCTTGAGAAATGAATGAAAATAACATGTCAACGTTACAGCTCATTTCTTACATCTTTCAATTATAATACGCGAAAGATTATCCGTGAGTATGAACGGATTTTATTAAAAATAAGCTAACATAATGTTTGCAATTTATTTAATCTGATATATATATATATATATATATATATATATATATATATATATATATATATGGTTAGGTCTTGAAGGCTGTCACAATGCGTTTAATAAAATAAGGAGCGTGTGTCTGTCCGAGCGCTTCTCTGCCATTCTGAATATGAGATTTTGATCTCGAAATATTAATGTATAATAAATAGGTAATACCCAAAAACTTCTTTACCTTCCTTTATTTTACTAAACACATTGTGACAGCCTTCAAGACTTAACCATACATCTAATATACACGATGTTTCAAGCAAATTACAAAACTTTACTCTCTCTCTCTCTCTCTCTCTCTCTCTCTATATATATATATATATATATATATATATATATACGAGGGGCATTCAATAAATAAGGTGAATTTTTCGGTATAAGGACATCTACGAGGGTCATTAAATAAATAAGGTGAATTTTTCGGTATAAGGACTTCGAATATAGATAGAAGCTTACTTTTTTTAATTTTTTTTCTTTACTTCTTTTTCAAAGAGATTTAATTTTTTTGCAGATTGGAAAACAACTTTGAGAGTTTTGGAGATTAACAAAGATGGTCGACCACGAAGCATGCTCCACGATTGAACAGATGTCACTTATCAAGTTTTTGGTTGCTGAAGGATGCAAACCAGTTGAAATTCATAGGTGAAGGTCGACTGTATGGTGCCACATGTTTCTGCCAAAAAATGTCTACATGTGGGGTAAATTGATTAAAGAAGGACGGAGCAGTGTTGAGGATGAAGACAGGCCTGGGCGGCCTACAGAAGTGAGGTCTCCTGAGGTGATCGAATCAATCAATGACTTAATTCAGTTTTACAGAAGAGTGATAGTGGATGACATTGCAAGGACTTTGAGCCTATCTGTTGGGGCAGCACACAAAATTGTCCATGATGACCTTACCTAATCGAAGGTCAGTTGCCGATGGATGCCAAAGATGCTTACTGCAGAGCACAAACAGAAGAGGGTCAAATTGTCCCAGCAGTGTCTCTCCCCCTATAAGAGACTTGCCCCTTCAGACTTTCACCTGTTTGGTCCCTTGAAAGCGCTCACGAGAAGCACGCAGTTTGAAAAGTGCGATGAAGTTAAAAGTGCCGTGAGCGATTGGCTGAGACATCAGTTCCAAAGATTTTTACGCTGAGGGAATACGGAAGCTTGTGCACAGATGGGAAAAAGTGTGTGACACTGCTGGGAGACAACATTGAAAAAAAAGTAAGCTTCTGTTTGTAGTAGAAGTCCTTATACCAAAAAAATCAACCTTATTTATTGATTGACCCTCGTAGATGTCCTTATACCGAAAAATCCACCTTATTTATTAAATGACCCTCGTATATATATATATATATATATTGTACTCCATCTGTTAAAATGTGTGTGTGTGTGAGAGAGAGAGAGAGAAAGAGAGAGTGAGAAGAGAGAGAGAGGAAAAGAGGATGTAACAAAAGGATTGTAAAGACGTACACCAAGACGGGGAGGGTGAGAAAAAATGCGTAAAGTGCAACTGAGTTCGATAATTTTGATCAAGAAGACAAATTGAAATACAATCCTTTACTTATTCGACAAAGTTAATGCTTCTATGTTTGGGCAACAAATCCAATCAAAGGAAGAAAGGGCGCTCTCTCACGACAGTTTCCCGAGGAGGCACGCCTTTCTGCTGACGCCCACTCTCCACCGACACTTTCTCTCTCACTTTCGCCCTCCCTCCTTTCCTTCCTCTCGCTCTCTCTCTCTCTCTCTCTCTCTCTCTCTCTATCTATCTATCTATCTATCTATCTCACTCGGTCTACGTACGCATCTGTTTGTGTCAAGCCCCCTATCTGCATTTTTAGTCAAACTAACTCATAAAATAATCTCCAATATGTTTTTAAGTGCAGTCCTTTTAAAGAAACAGTTTATAAAGGATACCTCGCATGTGAACGAAAATGAAGAAAACTCCTATTCATTTTTTATTCTTTTTAACTATCTTTCTTTCATTTATTCTTCCTTACTTTTTTCACTCACAAGACAATATTCATTATTTTTCCATTCTTTTTTTTCATAAAAAATCGTATCCTTCTTTCTCTTTTACGTTCTTTCATTTTCATTCTTTCTTTTTTATTCTTTTCCTTTTTGTCATTCTTTCTTTTTTTTCATAAAAAGATCATATCCTTTTTCTCTTTTCCATTTTTTCTTTTCCATTCTTTCTTCTTTTCATTCATTCTTTCTTTTTTCTTTCTTTCTTTTTTCATAAAAGATCATATCTATTTTCTATTTTACATTCTTTCTTTGTCATTCTTTCTTTTTTTCTTCCTTTCATTCTTTCTGTTTTCATTATCTTCTTCTTTTTTTTCATAAAAGATCATATCTTTTTTCTCTTTTACATTCTTTCTTTTTTATTCTTTGATTTTTTTCATTCTTTCATTCTTTCTTTTTTCATTCTTTCTTTTTTTCATAAAAGATCATATCTTTTTCTCCTTTACATTCTTTTTTTTCATTCTTTCTTTTTTTTCATTCTTTCATTCTTTCATTCTTTCTTTTTTCTTTTTCATAAAAGATCATATTTTTTTCTCTTTTGCATTCTTTCTTTTTCATTCTTTCTTTTTTTCATTCTTTCATTTTTCATTTTTTCTTTTTTTCTTTTTTTCATAAAAGATCATATATTTTTCTCTTTTACATTCTTTCTTTTCATTGTTTCTTTTTTCATTTTTTTCTTTCTTTATTTTTCCATTTTTTCTTTTTTGTTTATCTTTTTTTGTTTACATTCTTTCTTTTTCATTCTTTCTTTTTTCATTCATTCATACTTTTTTTTCGTTCTTTCTTTTTCATTTTTTCATAAAAGAACATATCTTTTTCTCTTTTACATTCTTTCTTTTTCATTCTTTCTTTCTTTCTTTCTTTCTTTCTTTCTTTCTTAACACGATCAATCATTTTCTTTTTTTCATTTTTTCTTTTTATTACTTTTTTATTCATTTTTCTTTCGTTTTTCTGTCTTTCTTTCTAAACAAGATTTCATCTTTTTCTCATTTTCATTCTTTCTTTCTGTTTTTTTTTTCTTTTCTTCTTTTTCTCCCTTCCTTTCTGTCTGTTTTTCTTAACAAGATCATAACCCTTACAGGTTTTATTCCTTCGTTTTTATGTCTTCCTTTCTCTCATTTTTTTTAACGAGATTATATCTTGTTCTCTTCTTCTTTCTTTGTTTCTTTTTCATTCTTTCTTTCTTTCTTTCTTTCTTTCTTTTTTCATTCATCCATTCTTTCTTTTTTCATTGTTTCTTAACATTCTTCCTTTTTTCATTCATTCATTCATTAATTCTTTCTTTTTTTCTTGACACGATCAATTATTTTCTATTTTCATTCTTTTTTATTTCTTTTTTATTCATTTTTTTTTCGTTTGTTCTGTCTTTCTTAGCATGATCATAATTCTTTCACGTTTCATTCCTTCGTTTTTATGTCTTCCTTTCTCTCTTTTTTAACAAGATTATACCTTGTTCTCTTCTTCTTAATTCCTTTTTCATTCTTGCTTCTTTCATTCTTTCTTTCTCTTTATGTTTTTCTTTCTATTTTAATAATATATCTAGTTTTTTCATTGGCACTCTTTCTTTTTTAATTCCTTCCTTATTTCTGTCTTTCTTAACAAGCTCATATTTTTCTCTTTTTCATTCTTCCTTTCTTTTTCTTTTTTTCTTTTTCTTCTTTCTTCAGAAGATCACATATATTTTTTTCTTAATACGATTATACGCTTGTTCTTTTTTTTCTTCCTTTTTTTCTCTTTTTCTTATCATGAATATATCTTTGTTTTTGTTTTTGTTTTTCTTTTATAAGGACTTTTGATTTCTAGGCCGGTTGACATTAATTTCCTTTTAAAATATGTCGACCCAAACACGTTTATCTATTAAAGTAAGTTTTATAGCTACAAGAAAAAAATGTTGATTTAAAAAAAGTTGATTTTAAAATTGCTGTTGACGTTTAAAAGACCTGAAAATAAACTTAACAGATATAGACTTCAAAATGACCCAACAAGGGACGGGCATTCCTTAAGAAGATCGTTGGAGTTGGCTTTATCAATGGTTCCCGGAGCATATTTAGCTACAGGAACTTTTTTTATTAAAAAAGAGAATGCAGATCCGAAAAAAAAGTTCGGCTGACAATGTCGAAATAAACATTTTCTCTCTCTCTCTCTCTCTCTCTCTCTCTCTCTCTCTCTCTATTCCTCTCTCCCTCCCTCCTGCCTCTCTCTCTATATATACATATATATATATTATATAATATATATATGTTTATATTAAACTAGCAGTATAGCCCGGCGTTGCTCGGGTGTAATGAAAGCATTAAAACTAATCCATGGTCCTGGAGCTCAGACTCAGCCTAAAGAATATTTGTGTAAAGTTCGGTGAGAATCAGATAAAATTGTGGATTTATATAAAGGACAAACAGACAGATAAACAGACACACACAAACATCTTGCCTTATACATATATATATATATATATATATATATATATATATATATATATATATATATTATCGATTGTTTGCACTATTGTAAGAACCGCAACCTTGAAACTTCTGAATATCATTTCTTGTCTTTGTCTATGAGTGTATCAAATTTGATTAAAATCGGACCACTCCTTGTATAACCCGATTTTTTCGATTATCGATTTTCGATATTTATCGGGGGTACCTCGACACAAAACCTAGCTAAGAACACTTGCAGACGCTTATAATACAACTGTGTAAATTTTCAAGAAAATCGGTTTAGCCCTTTCGGAGTCTATAGGTAACGGACACACACACACACACACACACACACACACACACACACACAGACAAAGTTCCATTCATGAATAAGTTTAGATATATATATTGTATCTTTATATTATATATATTATATCTATATAATATATATATTAGTCATCCACAAACAAGCCTGTTTCGCTGTATAACAGCTCATCAGTGTGACTAGACACATCCACTTGCTTCTGGCCAGGATCGAAACTCGACCGATTTGGTGTCAGTCGGAGTCGCTACTCACTAAGTCATAGGCGCATGGAATCAGAGAAGGGAAATTTTTAATGTGTTGTATAGAAGCAGTGTATACACACGCCAGTCACCGAAAGAACTCAATTCATTTCTGAAGAGTCACGCATATAGCAGAAGTGGAAACTGTTTTTAAAATTTTCTTCTCCAGAGAGCTCAATCGTAATGAGAGCATAATATATTAGTCATCCATATATATATATATATATATATATATATATATATATATATATATATATAAATTACAAACATTGTGTCTGCTTATTTTTAATAAAATTTGCGGTAATTTTTTTCAACAGAGTTTTGCGGTTATTTTTTGTTACCATAACTCACACCTCTGAAGATGATCTCGGAAAGAGATTGAAAGTACTTGGGGTACATTGAGAAATGAATGATACTGCGAACGGTAAAGATCATTTCTGACATCTTTCAATTATAATACGCGAAAGATTATCCGTGAGTATGAACGGATTTTATTAAAAATAAGCAGGCACAAAGTTTGCAATTTATTTAATCTGAAAAAAGAAAATTTGCTGCCTAAATACACAAATATATATATATATAATTGACTGATTGTTTAATCACTTAGTTCCTGGTCATAATAAAATTAGACCAGTGCACATTTGTATTAAAAAGTGTCCAATACAATTATTTTGTAGAACTTTTTCATATTTTCCAATAATTCCTTTACAAATGGAATATATATATATATATATATATATATATATATATATAGAGAGAGAGAGAGAGAGAGAGACAGACAGACAGACAGACAGACAGACAGACAGAAATAGAGGGAGAGAGAGATACAAGGTTTGAAAAGTAATGAGAATTATTATCATCTAAAAGGGTATCTTGGAAGTAGACAACCATGAAATCTACCCCTCTCTCTCTCTCTATATATATATATATATATATATATATATAGAGAGAGAGAGAGAGGGGGGGAATACACAGCCCTCGTTGGGCAGATAAGTGATAAGTAAACGGTGTTATCATCTAACAAGATTTCTTAGGAGAATATAATTGTAATCATAGCTTTTTGCAACGATAGTTTTTTTTTATAATCATATCGCCAAGAAAGGCATTATACTGACACTGTTTTGCAGGGGGTTACATAGAAGGAAAGTTATGAGAAAGAGTGACAAGTTACAGAGGGTGTCAAGAAGTAGATAAGGGAAAGGATGAGAATACTGATGAGAGTAAAGTGGACAGAGAAAAGAACATGAAATAGAGGATGCAAGTCAGTGAGATAGGAGATGACTATTGACTTTACATTTAAATTCTTGGAGATTGTAGCTGTCGGGCTATCTATCTATCTATCTATCTATCTATCTATCTATCTATCTA
This sequence comes from Ascarosepion bandense, assembly GCA_037127315.1. Taxonomy (NCBI): domain Eukaryota; kingdom Metazoa; phylum Mollusca; class Cephalopoda; order Sepiida; family Sepiidae; genus Ascarosepion; species Ascarosepion bandense. The sequence continues at coordinate 4,674,850 of JBBBDQ010000855.1, forward strand.
TTTTTTTAATAATTTTATTGCCCTAAGCAAGGCATTTTACTGCCACTGTTTGCAAGGGGTTACATTAAAGGAAAGTTATGAGAAAGAGTGTCAAATTACAGTGGGTGTCAAGAAATGGGTAAGAGAAGGATGAGAACACTGATGAGAGTGGCGTGGACGGAGAAAAGAACATGAAATAGAGAATGCAGATTAGTGAGATAGGAGATGACTATTGACGTTACATTTAAATTCTTGAAGATTGTAGCTGTCGGGGAAACAAGTAAACGGAGGGGGAATTCCACAGGTGGGAAGTGCGAAAAAAGAAGTTAATGGAGTAGAATTTGTGTTTACATTTTATTGGTTTCACAGTGAAAGTGTGGGACCTAATTGCTAATCTTGTGGCTCGAGTAAATTTATATATAGGAGGCGCCAGTGAGCTAAGTTCATTGGAGCAGAAGCCGTGAAAGTATTTGTAGATTGTAATTTTTTGTTTTTGTTTTTGTGTCAGGACTAATCGCGGCTGCTTCCAACCCAGCAATGCACTAGCTCACAGAGCTCTCAGCATCCGGCTTTTCCTGGCACAAAGAACATCACCGTATTGGAACTAACTCCCTATACCCTTGGTATTGCTCCGTGGGGTTGTTCTTTTTTCCCCACAAGATTAAGGGGATCATCGAAATGAAGGCGTGGAGGCCATTACGATAACTCTAACCACGGAACTGAAGGGCATACACGAAGATTCCTGCCATTAATGCATAGCAGTATGACAGAAAAGAATAATAAAGTCCGTAAAACACGACGGGGTTACTTTGAAGGGGAAACCATGTAAACTGTTCTTTCAAATAGAAATAAATTCTTTCTAACACCAGTGTCATTCTTTTTCTTCTACGTGCCATGTTCTTTCAGGACGTAGGCGATCATGGCTCTCCACGTCTCCCTATCCCTGGTGGCTCTTAGCACGCTTTCTCTTGTTACACCCGCAAATACCGCTCTGGCATCCACCTGCTCAGACACTTCAAATAGGTTATCCGCTGCTTTCCTCTGTCTCTTTTTTTCTTCTATCTGACCTGTGAGTATCGAATTCTCTAAGCCATCTTTCCTTATCACGTGTCTCAGTAACTTTAGCTGTCTCTTCCTGATGCTCAGTATTAATTTCTTTTTCTTTCCTATCCTTTACAAAACTACATCATTGCTCACATGCTTGATTTATGACATTCGCAGCATCCTTCTGCAGAACCACTTTTCAGCTGTTTAAAGGTTTTCCTTCATCTTTGATGATATTGTCCAGCATTCACTGCCATATTAAAGAACTGACATCACATAGCAATCCAGTACTCTTTTCTTTGTTTCTAGCGAAATTGTCCTGTTTCTTAATACTTTGCTCAACTTCTGGAATGCATCCTTGTGCTTTTGGATCTCAGGAATATAAATGTATAGAACCTGCTGTGGCCACAAAGTGAGGGGTCAGTTTATGTATTGATTTTAATATGGAACTGATCCCCCACTTTATCGCCAACATTTCTTCTGTAGAACCACATTTCAGCTGCTTCAAGTTTTTCCTTCACCTTTGATGATATTGTCCAGCATTCACTGCCATATTGAAGAACAGACATCACATAGCAATCCAGTACTCTCTTCTTTGTTTCTAGCGAAATTTTCCTGTTTCTTAATACCTTGCTCAACTTCTGGAATGCATTTGGATCTCAGGGATATAAATGTATAGAAACTGCTGTGACCACAAAGTGAGGGTTCAGTTTATATATTGATTGTAATATGGAACTGATCCCCCATTTTATATCCGTTATCCTTCTGCAGAACCAGATTTAAGCTGCTTAAAGTTTTTCCTCCACCTTTGATGATATTGTCCAGCATTCACTGCCATATTGAAGAACAGACATCACATAGCAAAATTTTCCTGTCTCTTAATACTCTGCTCAGTTTCTGGAATGCGTCTTTGCCATTCCAATTCGCCTTTGGATCTCAGTGTCGCACTTTCCGTCTTCCGTTAGAAAACCTCCCAAGTACTTAAATTTTTGTACTTGCTTGATTATAGTATCCCCAATCTGTAACTGGTATTTTAGGCGCCTCTGTTTGCTGATAATCATACATTCGGTTTTCTTGTAGTTTATTTGTAGTCCTTTCTTTCGACTTTTTTTCATCTACCCTTTTTAAGGGGTCTAGTAATTTTCTTTACGTGTCGGCTATCAGCACTGTATCATCTGCGTATCTTATGTTATTCAGATTGTGACCACCAATGACGAATCCTAGCGTAACTTCTAGGGCCCTCAGAATAGTCTCGCTGTACAAGTTGAATAGATCTGGTGAAAAGATACATCCTTGTCTTACCAATCTATCCTTACAATCAAACAGGAACGGTTCATTGTTTATCTAAGGTAATGGCAAAAGGGTATTATCGCCTTTGATATAAGTTCCTTTTATTTATTTATTTATTTTTTCTTTTCTCTAAAACCAAACAGCACCTTTGATATATCTTTTTACCAGTCTATCCTTGCAATCAAACAGGAACGGTTCATTGTTTATCTAAGGTAATAGCATAAGGGTATTAATCGCCTTGTAGTTTCCTTTCCGTGTCTACTATCAGCACTGTATCATCTGCGTACTTTATGTTGTTTAAATTGTGGCCTCCGATGACGAATTCCTGGCATAACTTCTAAGGTTCTCAGAATAGACTAGCTGTACAAGTTGAATAGATCCGGTTAAAAGATACATCCTTGTCTTACTCCCCTTTCTATATTTGTATATCTACCGAATTCGTTTCATGTCCGTATGCAGGCGGCTTGCTGCCAGTAGAAGTTCTTCGTTAGTGTATTTTCCAAATGTGTCTTGGTTGTTGAGCATTTCTATCATGACTTTGTAACGAACTTTGGCTTTGTGTTGTGAAGCAGATGACACCACTCTAGCGATAAAATGGTCGGCGAATGGAAACAGCTATAGAAATAAAGAATATTAGCAGTCAGAGATTCGTAGGGTCTTTGACGATTATTATCGAACTGTGCTCTCCGCCACACTAACAACTTAATCTCTCCTCTCTTTCTAATTATTATTGTTCTGTCTTATCTGTGTTTGTCTTATTTGTACTTAATATCCATTAGCATGGATATTGTGCTGTAGATACATCAGCATATGTCATTATCGAACTGAGCACTCTGATACACTAACAACTGAACCTCCCCTATCTTTCTCCTTGTTGTTCTATCTTATCTGTGTTTGTCTTGTTTGTACTTAATATCCATTAGCATGGATATTGTGCTGTAGATTCTTCATCATATGTCATTATCGAACTGAGCACTCTGATACACTAACAACTGAACCTCCCCTATCTTTCTCCTTGTTGTTGTTCTATCTTATCTGTGTTTGTCTTGTTTGTACTTAAGCTCCATTAGCACGGATATTGTGCTGTAGATACTGCAGCATATATCATTATCGGACTGTGCTCTCTGCCACACTAACAACTTAACCTCTCCTCTCTTTCTAATTATTATTGTTCTGTCTTATCTGTGTTCGTCTTATTTGTACTTAATATCCATTAGCACGGACATTGTGCTGTAGATACTTCAGCATATATCATTATCAGACTGGGCTCTCCGCGACACTAACAACTTAACCTCTGCTCTCTTTCTAATTGTTATTGTTCTGTCTTATATGTGCTTGTCTTATTTGTACTTAATATCCATTAGCACGGATATTGTGCTGTAGATACTTCAGCACATGTCATTATCGAACTGAGCACTCCGCTACACTAACAACTGAACCTCCCCTATCTTTCTCCTTATTGTTGGTCTATCTTATCTGTGTTTGTCTTGTTTGTACTTAAGCTCCATTAGCACGGATATTGTGCTGTAGATACTCAGCATATATCATTATTGGACTGTGCTCTCCGCCACACTATCAACTTAACTTCCCCTCCCTTTCTCCCTATTGTTGTTCTATCTTATCTGTGTTTGTCTTGTTTGTACTTAATATCCATTATCACGGACACTGTGCTGTAGATACTTCAGTATACATCATTATCGGACTGTTCTCTCCGCCACACTAACAACTTAACCATTTTTAGGAGGTCTTGTAGTTGTTTTTTTGCATGTCAGCACTGTATCATCTGCGTACCTTATGTTCATATCGCGTTCACCAATGACAAATCCTTACATAACTTCTAGGGTCCTCAGAACAGTCTCGCTGTACAAGTTGAATAGATCCGGTGAAATGATACGTCCTTGTCTTACGCCCCTTTCTATCTTTGTATGTCTGCTGAATTCGTTACCTATCCGTATGCAGACGGTTTGCTGCCAGTAGATGTTCTTGATATCTCTAATATCTTTGTCAAATATGAGCATTTCTATCAATTCTTTGTTGCGTACATTGTCAAACGCCTTGGCATAGTCTATAAAACACAGGTAAACGTCTTTTTTTATTTGTATCGCCCTTTCTGATAGCATTCTAAGCATAAATATCGCATTTCTTGTTCCAGTGTCCTTGACGAAAACGCACTGTTCTTGTCCGGCCTGATTCTGCTTCGTCCTCTATTCACCAGCATGAGTTTCATTATGTGACACATCAAACTGATTGTACGGTAGAGTTCGAATTCGATTGCGCTTGGCAACTTAGGCAGAGCTATGAAAATTGATTTGCTCAGGTCATCTGTTATCACACTACCATTGTAGATTTCATTTACTATTTTCGTAATTTTCCCTAAAGTAGCAGTGGAGAGTGACAAGAAGGGACTACAAATAAACTTTAAGAAAACTGAGTGCATGGTCATCAGCAAAAGATACAACCCAAAATGCCAAATACAGGTGGGGGATAACAGAATCAAACAAGTCCAAGAATTTAAGTACCTAGGAAGTGTTCTAACAGGAGATGGAAAGTGCGACACGGAGATCCGAAGGCGAATTGGCATGGCAAAGGACGCGTTCCAGAAGATGAGCAAAATACTAACACACAGGAAGATCTCAATAGAAACGAAGAAAAGAGTGCTAGACTGCTACGTGATGTCAGTTCTTCAGTACGGCTGTGAATGCTGGACAATATCATCGAAAATGAGGAAAAAACTGGAAGCGGCCGAAATGTGGTTCTACAGAAGGATGCTACGGATATCGTGGACTGAGCATACAAGCAACGACGAAGTGTTAGAAAGAATGGCAACAAAAAGGAAATTGATGCTGAGCATCAGGAAGAGACAACTGAAGTTCCTGGGACATGCAATGAGGAAGGAGAGCCTGGAGAACCTGATACTGACTGGTCAGATAGAAGGAAGGAGAGACAGAGGAAGGCAGCGGATAACATATTTGCAGGGTCTGATCAGGTGGATGACGGAACGGGGGTTGCCAGGAGCAACAGGAGCAAACATACTAAGAGCCACAAGGGATAGGGAGACGTGGAGATCCATGATCGCCTACGTCCTGAAGGGACAGGGCACATAGAAGAAGAAGAAGAATTTTCCCTGTAGGCTTGGAAAATTTGATTCTAACCGGAGAGGTTGAGAGCAAGACGAAGAGGAAGACAGTCATTCAGTCATTCAGTTAAGTGCCATACGGGATACGCGCTTTGGTAAATCACGTCCCGAAAGAGACATGACTGACTGGGCAGAAGATTATCCCGCAGTAGGTTGCCATTATTTTCTGCAGTAGACAAGACTATAGAACCCAATCTTTCTAGTTATTTGTCTCATAGCTAGATGGAGAAGGGATGTATTATATTATTACGTAGTAATTAATGGGGGATCAGTTTATTGCTTCATAAAAACAGAAAACCGATCCCCAACTTTATGACCAGTAAAAGCCTTAACATGATTCCTACTATTATATTCAGTCAGTTAATTGCCATACGGGATACACGCTTTGAGCGATCAGGTCTCTTTCAAGACATGACCGACTGGGCAGAAGATTTTCCCGCAGTAGGTTGCCATTACTTTCTGCGGTAGATCAGTTTATTACTTCATAACAATAGAAAACCGACCCCCACTTTATGACCAGTAGAAAACGTAATCATGATTCTTACTATTATATTCAGTCAATCAGTTAAGTGCCATACGGGATACACGCTTGGGCGATCATGTCTCGAAAGAGACATGACTGACTGGGCAGAAGATTATCCCGCAGTAGGTTGCCATTGCTTTCTGTGGTAGACTGGTTGCCAGCCAAGGCTATAGAACTAAATCTGTCCTGTTATTTGACTCATAGCTAGAGAGAGAAGAGATATATTATATTATTACGTAGTAATTAGTGGGAGATCAGTTTATTACTTTAAACAATAGAAAAGCGACCCCCCACTTTATGGCCAGTAGAAGACGTAATCATGATTCTAACTATTATATTCAGTCAATCAGTTAAGTGCCATACTGTGAATGTATGTGGGTGTTACATTCACGGCAAACCAAAAGAATTTGTTATTTAAATGTAAATCATCTGCATAAGCACACCAATATTGCCTGATGATGAGAACCTATCTCGAAACATAGAAATTTCCATGTCGCAATGTAAAACTGATATATAACCATATAATTATATTATATTAAGCTCTATAATACTCATTATATTAAGCACTGTTTATAATAAAATAAATGCCAGAGCACTCAAAATAAAAAAAAAACCTTGAGTCCTCTTCACTTGGAATTATATATATATATATATATATATATATATATATATATATATATATTTATATATATAAATTGTGTGTATTTTGGCAGCATTTTTTCATTAATGCAGGTTTCATTGAATAATATAGACAAGTTTTGTCTATTAATTTTGTGTAGGATCCGTTCGTACCGTCTGATATACTTGATGGTGATATCGTTGAAAGACAACAAAAACTCACAGTAATTGTTGATTTTTTTATCGGGTCTAAGCTTTCGGCTCACATAAGCCATTATCAAAGAGTAAATATTAATATATGATAATGGCTTATGTGAGCCGAAAGTTTAGACCCGATAAAAAATCAACAATTACTGTGATTTTTTGTTGTCTTTCAACGATATCACCATCAAGTATATCAGACGGTACGAACGGATCCTACACAAAATTAATAGACAAAATTTGTCTATATTATTCAATGAAACCTGCATTAATGAAAAAATGCTGCCAAAATACACACAATTTAAATTACATGATCCAGCAGCCCAGCACACCATCGCCACCTTGAAATGTCTTTCAACCTTTCAACGACATCACCATCAAGTATATCAGACGGTATGAACGGATCCTACACAAAATTAATAGACAAAACTTGTCTATATTATTCAATGAAACCTGCATTAATATATATATATATATATATATATATATATATATGTGTGTGTGTGTGTGTGTGTGTGTCTGTGTCTGTGTGTGTGTGTGTGTCTATTATTAGTAAATGAGAATTGAATGTTTAATTTTTTTTAATAATTATTACCACTGTCACCGTTCGATCCCATTTCTCCTGCTATTTATTCAGCGACCACGGTTGAAACGGGTCGGACTTAGAACGATTTATTATTGACGATTTTAATTAAAGGTTTTATTTCTTTTTCTTTTTATAATTTATAGTATTTTCTGTGATTTTATTTTGAAGTTAAAATTTTTAAAATACAAATTTGATGTAATCTTAAGGATGAAGATTGTTCTTTTTTTTAAAAATTATATTATTAACTTTTTATATTTTATTTTCTGTTAATTCTGTTCGGATTTAATTTCGATAAATGAATTAATTTAATTAAAAATATATTCTTAAAAATTAGAAACAAACTATAAAATTAACTTTCAATTTAGTCATCGAATATAATTAAATTATCGAAATTAAAAAAAAAACTGGATAATGCTATAATTACAACCAAAATTTATTAAGAAATATCAAAATTTAAAGTGGAAGGTTTTTTTCGGCTTATCAACCTTTTGCGGGTTATTTAAAGTCGAAACATTTTAGATTGTAAGAATTTTTTTTTTCTTGATTTTAAATGATTTTTCCAGTCATACTTTCTACTATTTAACTCATAGCTAGAGAGAGAAGGGTTCATGCCTTTTCCAAGAGTATTTGTGCGTAAGTGAATGCAACGGTTTCAATTGGGATTCGAACTCGGCTCTCCGGTTTCTTATTCCACTGCACCAGAAAGCTCTTAGTGAACTTTTTTCTTTATCTGACCGGACGATATTTAAGATCAAACAGCCAATAATTTATTTGTCATTTTTACTTTTTTCAACCCGATCGTTTCCTTGATTATCATGCTGACTTATTTTTTTAATTCATGAGTTTTTTTTTTTTGTTTGTTTTTTTTTTTGCGGGGAGGTGCTTTTTTTTTTTGGGTATTCAACGGATATTGATTATCATTTTGTTCATCCGTAAAAAAAAAAAAAAAAAGAAAACTTGAATTTTACTCAGACACTGTTTATATTAGGGAAATTATAATGGTTGTGCCTATGATCATCGGAGCACTAGAACCTTGCAAAAAAAAAAAACTCTGAATCGATGATTGTAAATAATAGAGAGGAGATGTTGTGTAGAGAGAAATTCAATAGAAAGCTTGCAGTTAGCAAACCATAAAAGATAATCTACTTATAAAATACGAAGTCTGTCTAGAATGTAACGAGACTGGTGTCACAAAAATATTTTAATTCCAAGCAACAAACTACAGGGTTTCCCCTTCAAAGTAACCCCCTTGTGTCTAATGTGCGTTTCCATCCTTCTCTGCCAAACTTCTATGCACTAGTGGGAGGATTTTTCGTGGAGGCCTCTCAGTTCCGTCGTTACGGCTATATTACATGATCTGTCCAGCTATATAACCCATAGCTGGGGTGTTAGTGCGTAAGTGAATGCAACGAATTCCTGCTGAATTAGAACACAGCTCTCCAATTTCTCATTCAAATGGTCCTGGGTATGACTGTAAACTGCATCCGGCAGCAAGGCCTCTGATTAGAAGGTTGTGAGGAGCAGGGAACCACATCTTAAATTGCTGTTGTTCTCAGGTCCACCCTGACCCGGAGTGGTAGCACCTGTTAGGGTTCCAGCTATGGGTAAATAGTTAACCCTCAAACTGGGGTCAAAATGCTATGAAGGTATTTACCAACAAAACTTATGTGAATGAAAAAAATATTACCAGCAAAACTTTTTTGAATGAAAATTATATCATCAACAAAACAAAGACTGACCCTTCAGTCAGTTGAGTGCCATACGTGATACACGCTTGGGCAATCATGTCTCGACAGAGACATGACTGACTGGGTAGAAGATTATCCTGCTGTACTTTTCCATTGCTTTCTGCGGTAGACTGGTTGCCGACCAAGGCTATAGAACCCAATCTGTCCTGTTATTTGACTCATAGTTAGAGGTAGAAAAGATATATTAAATTATTACGTAGTAATTAGTGGGGGATCAGTTTATTACTTCATAACAGTTGTAAATCAATCCCCCACTTTGTGACCAGTAGAAGCCTTAATAATGAATCCAACTATTATATTCAGTCAGTCAGTTAAGTGCCATACGTGTTACACGCTTGGGCGATCATATCTCGACAAAGACATAACTGACTGGGCAGAAGATTATCCCGCAGTAGGTTGCCATTGCTTTCTGCGGTAGACTGGTTGCCAGCCAAGGCTATAGAACCCAATCTGTCCTGTTATTTAACCCATAACTGGAAGGAATAGGCAGATTAATACCTTTCCCAAGGGTATTTGCGCGTAAGTGAATGCAATGAATTCAACTGGAATTCGAACTCGGCTCGCCGATTTCTCGTTCTTAGCCGATATCCAATGCACCACAACGCACATCCGCTGACTCTTAAATGACCAAATGGTTGATGGGTCGTTATACTTAAACCAAACCAAAATCTCATCCAAAGCCACTGTTCAATTCGTTCGCAGGTTCCTTATCATTATTGATAGTATTATTACTACTACTACTACTACTACTACTAATAATAATAATAATAATAATAATAATACCGCATTTGATCTTTTTTTTTTTTGGTTTTACTTATTAATAGATAAATTTATTTGTATTTAAATAATTTCTATTTGAACTGCATGTGCGTTGTGATGCAGTGGATAGTGACTCGGAACGACAAATTCGAATTCCAGTTGAATTCCTTGCATTCACTTACGCATGAACACCCTTGGGAAAGGTATTAATCCATCTCTTCCCTCCAGTTATGGATTAAATATTAGAACAGAATGGGTTCTATAGCCTTACCTGTCAACCAGTCTACCACAGCAAGCAATGGCAACCTACTGCGGGATAATCTTCTACCCAGTCAGTCATATCTCTTTCGAGACATGATCGCCCAAAGCGTGTATCCCGTATGGCACTTAACTAATAATAGATCCATTCTCCTTCTAGCTATGAGTCAAATAACAGGACAGATTGGGTTCTATAGGCTTGGTCGGCAACCAGTCTACCGCAGAAAGTAATGGCAACCTACTGCGGGACAATCTTCTACCCAGTCAGTCATATCTCTTTCGAGACATGATCGCCCAAAGAGTGTATCCCGTATGGCACTTAACTAATAATAGATCCATTCTCCTTCTAGCTATGAGTCAAATAACAGGACAGATTGGGTTCTATAGGCTTGGTCGGCAACCAGTCTACCGCAGAAAGTAATGGCAACCTACTGCGGGATAATCTTCTACCCAGTCAGTCATATCTCTTTCGAGACATGATCGCCCAAAGCGTGTATCCCGTATGGCACTTAACTAATAATAGATCCATTCTCCTTCTAGCTATGAGTCAAATAACAGGACAGATTGGGTTCTATAGGCTTGGTCGGCAACCAGTCTACCGCAGAAAGTAATGGCAACCTACTGCGGGATCATCTTCTGCCCAGTCAGTCATATCTCTTTCGAGACATGATCGCCCAAAGCGTGTATCCCGTATGGCACTTAACTAATAATAGATCCATTCTCCTTCTAGCTATGAGTCAAATAACAGGACAGATTGGGTTCTATAGCCTTGGTCGGCAACCAATCTACCGCAGAAAGTAATGGCAACCTACTGCGGAATAATCTTCTACCCAGTCAGTCATATCTCTTTCGAGACATGATCGCCCGTATGGCACTTAACTGACTGACTATTTGAACTAATAATAATTTTTAAATACTGCTCCGTTGTTGCTCGCACCGTTTGATTGGGTGGAATCAATTAAATGCCATGACTTATACACGCTTTGGAGACAATATCTGTAGAGAGACATGATTGACTGGGCAGAAAATTTTTCCCGCAGTAGGTTTACTTTCTGAGGTAGACTGCTTGCCAACCAGGGCTATTGCTATTTAACACATAGCTGAAAGGAGAAGAGACGGATTAATATTTTTCCAAGGATATTTGCGCGTAACTGGTTACAAAGAATTCAACTGGAATTCGAACTCGGCTCCCTGGCTTCTCGTTCCAAGCTGATAGCCACTGCACCACAACACACATTAAAAAAATCTATTTTATAGCTAGGAATTCCACATATGTGCTTCTAGGGTGTTTGAAAAGTAACTTCCCATTTTAAAATACTTATAATTTATTAATTAACTCTACACCCGGTGTAATAATTGGAGTAGATAGACTAAACTATCGCCCGGTTCACACTCCACCCACATCTATTGAACAGGTGAAGAAGCTCATCCCTTGTTTCCTGTTTAGGATGCGGTTTCCGGTTTTCTCTTTTCCAAACTTTTCACTCTTTTCTCTCTTTATTTTTTTCAATTGGAGTAGATAGACTAAACTATCGCCCGGTTCACACTCCACCCACGTCTATTGAACAGGTGAAGAGGCTCATCCCTTGTTTCCTGTTTAGGATGCGGTTTCCGGCTTTCTCTTTTCCATTCTTACGTAGCCCCCTGCGCATCAGTGGCGTTATTGCAGGATAACAACCACAAGGATTGGGATATTAGATCGAATGCAAATAATGAAAACAGAAGTAGTTTAAAATCAAAAAGAAAAGAAAAGAAAAGAAAAGAAAAGGAAAGAAAAGAAAAGGTTTCAATTTAACGGCAGGCCCCATTACCCACCTTCACTTAAATCTGCGCGAACGAGTCTGGGTAAATCGGAGCCCAGTAAAATGAATAATTTAATCAATAAAATGACGGTATTAATTAAGGAAAATCGATTGCTTCATCTGCTTGTTGAAATTAGCGTTACATATCACGCCCTCTTGATTTGTCTGTCTGTCTTTCTCTTTCACTCGCTAACACAAACAGTATCACTTTTTTTTTCTCTGCCTCACGCGTGTAGCTTATTTCTGTCAGTACATCTTCGTGATTGAAACAAATCTGTGTGGATAGACGATGTCTTATTAGGTGAGATTAAAATAACCGCCTTTTCTCGAATGTGGAGATGTGTCAGACTATATATATATACACACACATATAGATAGACTGAACTATCGCGCGGTTCACACTCCACCCACGTCTATTGAACAGGGGTAGAGGCTCATCCCTTGTTCCCTGTTTAGGATGTGGTTTCCGGCTTTCTCTTTTCCAATCTTTTCACTTTCTTTTTTGTTTATTTTTTTTTTTTAATTGGAGTAAATAGACTGAACTATCGCCCGGTTCACACTCCACCCACGTCTATTAAACAGGTGTAGAGGCTCATCCCTTGTTCTCTGCTTAGGACGTGGTTTCCGGCTTTCTCTTTTCCAATCTATTTACTCTTACGTAGCCCCCTGCACAACAGTGGCCTTACCGCCTTGATTGGGGTGATGTGATTAAATATATATATATATATATATATATATGTATATATATATATATATATACGCACATATAATAGTTTACTAATAGACTCCGACTTTAGTTCTACACACTCACGCAGAAAGAAAAATACTGGATTTTAAAATTAAATACACACAGGCTAATGTTAAATAGGGACTAAGTTGTTTTGAATCTTTATAAATATTTCAATAGCTAAACACTTTCTAGACCAAAAACTAAGTATTAAACAATATATATATATATATATATATATATATATATATATATATATAATTTGTAAAAGAGTTAATATGAGACCTAGGTTTCTACCATGAGTGGTGTCTTTAAGCGATTTTCAATAATTAATTTTACTGTTTTTTTTTTTTCAGTTTTTTTTTTTGAACGCTCACGTGGCATGGAATTTTTTAAATTGCAATTCCAAGAACCCTGCTACGTGAGGGATAAAAAGAAAAAAAAACACCGTTACGTGAGCTTTCATAAAACACACACACACACACACACACACACACACACACACACACACACACACACACACACACACACGCACGCACGCGCACACACACACACACACACACACACACACACACACACACAAAAGAACTATATAAATATAGAAGGGCTTTAATCAGTAGTTCATGTACAGGAAATTTTCGTCTAAGTTCTTGCAACGTTTAGCTATTCTTTCCAGATATAACAATGTTGTATATTTAATAACAAATGTGATGAAAACAAAAATAAAAGAATTTAGATGAAATTGGCTGGAATATATATATATATATATATATATATATATATATATATATTAGGGCAGCAATCATTTTTCTTTTAAACATGTTTCGTTAAAAACGACGAACAAGGAAGTATTCTCAATGAAGGTAAGGACTTTAAAATGTTCCATAAATTTTAACTTTCTAAGCGCTTTCAGTCACTTCAATGGCCATTATCAACGATTATTATTTTTCCGATGTTCTTATTTTCTCCAGAAAAGAGGCTAAAATCGCTTGGAAAGTCTAATCAGGTAGTAAATAAATAATAATAATCACTATTAACGAACTGATGAGACATTGTTCCTTCTATGTCAAAACAAAATGTACAATTTTGTAGTAGTTTCTAGTTTGTACATGTTCTAAAGTAATAATAATAAATTTTCATTACTCTCAGTTTTATATTGAGCACTGTTTTAAATTAATGTTTTGAACGTTGCAATTATTTTATTCGTTCTCATTACTTTGGTTATATATATATACATATATATATTAATATACTTCAAAGGTTTTCTGTCCAATTCGTTACTCATGAGATCATATATATATATATATATATATATATATATATATATATATATATTAATGTACTTAAAAGGTTTTCTGTCCAATTCGTTACTCATAAAATCATATATATATATATATATATATACGAAACGAAAGCTTACCATATACATTCATATATATATATATATATATATATATATATATATATATATATATATATATATATACTAGCAGTATAGCCCGGCCTTGCTCAGGTGTAATGAAAGCTTTAAAACTAATCCATGCTCCTGGAGCTCAGACTCAGCCTAAAGAATATTTGTGTGAAGTTTGGTGAGAATCGGATAAAAATTGTGGAATTATATAAAGGACATACAGACAGATAAACAGACACACACACAAACATCTTTCCTTTTACATATAAATTATCGATTTTCTGCACTATTTCAAGAACTGCAACCTTGAAACTTCTGAATATCGTTTCTTATGTCTTTGTCTATGAGTGTATCAAATTTGATTAAAATCGGACCACTCCTTCTATAACCCGATTTTTTCGATTATCGATTTTCGATATTTATCGGGGTTACCTCAATACAAAACCTAGCTAAGATCACTCGCACATGCTTATAGTATAACTGTGTAAATTTTCAAGAAAATCGGTTCAGCCGTTTCGGAGTCTATAGGTAACGGATATACACACACACAGACACAAAGTTCCATTTATAAATAATTTATATATATATATATATATATATATATATATATATATATACACGCACACACATATATATATATGTGTATGTGTTCGTCTGTGTGTTCGTTTTGTTTTAATGAGCTACATTAAATCATTTTCCTGCCGACCTAATGTAACATGCCGGTGCAATTTTCTATAAATATTTTATTTGTAATTCTTTTGATCTATCGCTCTATCTATTTATTTATCTATCTATCTCTGTATTTCATTACCTATTCGATGTATAAAATAGTAGGCTTACAACCTATCATCCAGACTTGAAGTTTCGTAAGTGTAATCTGCTGCGTTGTGGTACAGTGGATATCGGCTCGGAACGAGTAAACCGGGGAGCCGAGTTCGAATTCCAGTTGAATCCATTTTATTCACTTACGCGCAAATATCCTTGGGAAAGGTATTAATCTGTCTCTTCCTTCCAGTTATGGGTTAAATAGCAGGACAGATTGGGTTCTATAGCCTTGGTCGGCAACTATCCACTGCACCACAACGCACATGCAATTCAAATAGAAATTATTTAAATACAAGTAAATTTATCTATTAATAAGTAACCCCCCCCCAAAAAAAGAAAAAAAGATGAAATGCGGTATTATTATTATTATTAGTAGTAGTAATAATACTATCAATAATGATGAGGAACCTGCGAACGAATTGGATGAGATTTTGGTTTGGTTT
Organism: Ascarosepion bandense; assembly: GCA_037127315.1. Lineage (NCBI taxonomy): Eukaryota > Metazoa > Mollusca > Cephalopoda > Sepiida > Sepiidae > Ascarosepion > Ascarosepion bandense. The sequence continues at coordinate 4,690,200 of JBBBDQ010000855.1, forward strand.
AAGTATAACGACCCATAAACCATTTGGTCATTTAAGAGTCAGCGGATGTGCGTTGTGGTGCATTGGATATCGGCTAGGAACGAGAAATCGGGGAGCCGAGTTCGAATTCCAGTTGAATTCATTGCATTCACTTACGCGCAAATACCTTTGGGAAAGGTATTAATCCGCCTATTCCTTCCAGTTATGGGTTAAATAACAGAACAGATTGGGTTCTGTAGCCTTGGTCGGCAACCAGTCTACCGCAGAAAGCAATGGCAACCTACTGCGGGATAATCTTCTACCCATTCAGTCATGTCTCTTCCGAGACATGATCGCCCAAGCGTGTATCACGTATGGCACTTCACTGACTGACTGAATATAATAGTTGGAAACATAATTAACGCTTCTACTGGGCATAAAGTGGGGGTTCATTTCTATATTGATATGAAGTAATAAACTGATCCCCCACTAATTATTACTTAATAATATAATACATCTCTTCCCCCTTAAGCAATGAGTCAAATAACAGGACAGATTGGGTTCTATAGCCTTGGTCGGCAACCAGCCTACCGTAGAAAGTAATGGCAACCTACTGCGGGATAATCTTCTGCCCAGTCAGTCATGTCTCCGCCCAAGCGTGTATCACGTATGGAACTTAACTGACTGACTGTTATGTATGGATTTGTTAATAACCTATCAACCTTCCACTAATGCAACTTACTTTAAGACAAATTTGTTTAAATATTAAACAAGGATCTATTTAGTTTGTTTTAAATGGCCTAAACACAATAAGCGCAGCCGTATCCTGTTAAAATTTAATTTATTAATTTTTAAGGGTTTTCGTATTATTATAATCGTGGTTACACGTGTTTCTGTTCATATCCCAGTGACTTTATGTCTGTTTTTTTTTTTTTTTTTTTTTACAGTGAATTTAATTATTTACATTGTTCAGACTGTCGTTCACATCTTTATTGAATTTTTTACGACGTTTCGACCGTTGTACGGGCCGGCCTTCTTAAGGTGTTAAAAAATTCCGAACCGAACCCTGTATTCGATCACTGGGGAATATCATTCTCGTTTCGTGAGCGATGCCTCTTCCGTCTTTGTCTTTACTCTTTAAGTTATTTGCTCACTACTGCTGTAGCCTGGTATTGAACTCACAACTCTTTGGGTCAAATCACTAGAATTAACCAACGCCTTTCTTCAGATGTTTATTGTAGGTAAGTATAATCACGGGAAATTCGGGCAGTTCGAACTGTTGCATTCGTTCACAATAGCTTAAAGTCTTGGTTAGGTATAACTGACTTGCTCCTTTAATCAACCCCACAGAAAAAAAGTCATAGAGTGTTAAGCGAAGGCTCCTGGCTGGCAACTCAGGCATAAAATAGGGAGTTACTTTTCAATCACCATGTATATGTATTAATTAGAACTTTTCAAAATTGTATATATTATTTTTATTTAAAATTCTTATAAAAATATTTCTAAAAAGTACATAAAAATCATTTATATATATATAAAAAATCATTTTTTCTATGAATCATTTTTATGAAAATTTCTATTAAATCGGATGAAAATTTTCTATCAAGAAACTATTAAAATATACAAGAAACTATTAAAATATATTATAAGCTATTAAAATATTGAAGAAACTATTAAAATATAGGAAGCTATTAAAATATAAAAGATGCCATTAAAATATATAAGAAACTACTAAAAATATAAGATATTAAAATATATAAGAAACTATTTAAAATATAAGAAACTATTAAAATATATAAGAAGCTATTAAAATATATAAGAAACTATTAAAATATGTAAGAAGCTATTAAAAATATAAGAAGCTATTAAAATATATATGAAATTATTAAAATATATAAGAAGCTATTAAAATATATAAGAAATTATTAAAATATATAAGAAACTATTAAAAATATAAGAAGCTATTAAAATATATAAGAAGCTATTAAAATATATATGAAATTATTAAAATTAAAGAAACTATTAAAATATATAAGAAACTATCAAACTATAAAAATTATTCATTTAACGGATTAACATCGACCCCAGTTGATAAAAACTTATTTATATTAAGCGAGAGAATGAGAGTGAAACAAGTGTGATGAGGGTAGGGGGGATACACGAAAATTTATGTCTGTGTTTTGTGTAAGTGTGTTTGTGTGTGTGTAGATGAGAGGAATTATATATGCAGAAGTAATCAAAGAACCATTTTAAAAAAATGAGAAATTTGATTAAACTGGAAGAAATAGTTGGGGTGTAACATTTTCAGTACCACCCCAGTTTTTGTCTATAAATATACACAGGGGTGTTTGTAAAAGCATTTTTACATAATTTCTTGTTTGTGTTCGAGTTTCTTAGGGGAATTTCTTGTTTTTATTTGTTTTCGTATTTTTTTTTTGGTTTTAATTTTTAAAATCCATTTTTTTCTTTCTTTCTTTTTTCTTTATTGTTTTCTTTCTTTACGTTGCTTTTTCTTCTTTTCTTTTACCGTGTTTATTTCTTTCTTTTTTTCGATCTTTTTTTTATTTCTTTCAAATTTTGATAATCCCTTTTTTTCATTTCATGTTTCCTTTTTTTTTTTCTTTATTTCTTTCCCATTTTGGTTTTAATTTTTGATCATTCTTTCACGTTTTTCCTCTCGTTCATTTATCATTTAACATCGTTAAATGCTTTATTTTTCTTAATTCGTTAGCTCAGTTGTGTGATTTTTTGTTTCTCTCTTCGCATTCCATTTTTCGCTTCTTTCCTTCTTTCTTTCTTTCGTTCATTCTTTCTTCTTTTCTTTCTTTACTAGTCTACTTTTTCTTTTTTTCTTTTTTCTTCTCTAATTTCTTTCCTACTTTTGGTCTTTCTTCGCTATTTTCTTACTTTATATCTTTCTTTCTTTCAAAAAATTTTATAAAACTTCTCTTTCGTATCAGATAACACCGAATTATATTTCTGCTACGTAATTTAAATTTAAATTTTAAAATGAGTATAATCCCAGAAATACTATCTATCTATCTATCTATCTATCTATCTATCTATCTATCTATATATATATATATATATATATATATATATATATCTTAGACTGCTCTCATCTATCTATCTATCTATCTATCTATCTATCTATATATATATATATATATATATATATATCTTAGACTGCTCTCATCTATCTATCTATCTATCTATCTATCTATCTATCTATCTATCTATATATATATATATATATATATATCTTAGACTGTCTCATCTATCTATCTATCTATCTATCTATCTATCTATCTATCTCAGACTGTCTCATCGATCTATCTATCTATCTATCTATCTATCTATCTATCTCATTCCGTTAATATCTATCTATCTATCTATCTATCTATTTTTAAGCCTGTTCATATCTATCTATCTATCTATCTATCTATCTATCTATCTATCTATTTATCTATCTATCTATTTCTTCTTAAGCCTGTTCATATCTATCTATCTATCTATCTATCTATCTATCTATCTATCTATCTATCTATCTATCTATCTGAGTCCGTGAATATCTATCTATCTATCTATCTGAGTCCGTGAATATCTATCTATCTATCTATCTATCTATCTATCTATCTATCTATCTATCTATCTATCTATCTATCTATCTATTTCTTTTTAAGCCTGTTCATATCTATCTATCTATCTATCTATCTATCTATCTATCTATCTATCTATCTATCTATCTATCTATCTATCTCCGTCTGTCTGTCTCTCTATGCTTGTTCAAATTTATGAGGTCTTTCTGAAAAGTAGCAAACAATTTGTCTATCTATCTATCTATAGCAGTCGGTTAAGACATATCTATCTCTCTGTATATCTATATATCTATTTATCAAGGAAACTGTCCAGAGGAGTCACTGGAGATTTGGAAGCTGTGGTTGAAGCTAATAGTGATTTTATTGAATAAATATACTCTTTGGTATTTAAAGATATTTTTTGTAATTTATATATAAAAAGGATTAGAAAGAAAGAAATCTATATATTTTAAGGTTTTATTGAAATTTTATTTAAGTTTCTACATGTCTTCCATCATTAGCAATACAAAGGGTAATACGATTTTGCAGTTCAAAGAAAACATTTGCCAATTGATTTACAGTAATACCTGAAATCACATTAGTTATTTTAGCTTTCAAATCTTCTAATGAACTACGTTTGGTTGCATGCACAATTGTTTTCACATAGAAAAAAATCTAATGAAGTAAAATTTGGCGAATGTAGAGGCCAATAAAATCGTCCCCCCCCCCCCTTCCGATCCATCTGTTAGGAAATTCCTGATTTCAAAACTGTCTAACACGCAGAGCAAAGTGACAAGGAGCTCTATCTTGTGAAAACAATGTATTATTTTTCAAGTTTAATTGTTCAAGCTCATTTTTACAGATTCTTTCTACCACAAACAGAAATAAAGTTATACATTTTTTAAATGCGCACGGACTTTATGGACACCCTGTATATATATATATATATATATATATATATATCAGTAATCAATCTAGGAAAATATTTGGTACATAACGTATTTTGAACAGGTGAAGAGGCTCATCCCTTGTTTCCTGTTTAGGATGTGGTTCCCGACTTTCTTTTTTTCTTTTTTTTCCCAATCTTTTTTCACTTTTTGTTTCTTTTCTTTTTTTCTTTTTTTTTTGTTCTCAATTGGAGTAGATAGACTTAACTATCGCCCGGTTCACACTCCACCCACATCTTTTGAACAGATGAAGAGGCTCATCCCTTGTTTCCTGTTTAGGATGTGGTTCCTGGCTTTCTCCTTTCCAATCATTCTACTCTTAAGTATCCCCATGCGCATCAGTGGCGTCACCGCCTTGCTTGGGGTGATATGATTTAAAAAAATAAAAATAAAAAAATAAGGTTAAATGTTAAAACTGATCTAACAGTGTGTTTGATGTAAATTTAATTACAAAACCGGATATTTATTTATTTCATATGTAAATTCATTTTTATTTTTTTACTTTTGGGGAATAGACATTTTTGGGGAAGAGACATTTTTGGGGAATAGACATTTTTGGGAATAGACATTTCAACAGGTTCTTAGAATCCGCATTTTTCAACCCTACGTCCAACCCTGGACGTATATATATATATATATATATATATATATATATATATAAATATATGTGAGATGCAAAATAAAATAAATATTTGAGAAACAACAAAATATGGATTTATTGTGGAGCAGCCAACATTATAATGTTTAGGTTGTTATAACCATCATCAGGGCTTATATTAAAATTTATTCACAGGCCGTAACAACAACAACAACAACAAAACTTCACAATAGTAAATATAAGCCCTGATGATGGTTATAACAACCGAAACATTACAATGTTGTCTACCCCACAATAAATCCATATTTTGTTGTTTCTCAAATATTGTATTTTGTATCTCACATTATCGGAATTTATTTTCCTTTTCCTTGAAAATATATATCTGTCTCCGGATGACTATATATATATATATATATATATATATATATATATATATATGCGGTGTAGATATAGAAGAATCCAAAGAAGTGTCCTGTACATAAAGTGGTAGGATAAATTTCTAGGAGAGCTCTAAATATATATGTACTAGCAGTATAGCCCGGTGTTGCTCGGATGTAATGAACGCTTTAAAACTAATCCATGATCCTGGAGTTCAGACTCAGCCTAAAGAATATTTGTGTGACGTTTGGCGAGAATCGGATAAAAATTATGGATTTGTATAAAGGACATACAGACAGATAAACAGACACACACACAAGCATCTTGCCTTATATATATATATATATATATATATATATATATATATATATATATTATTGATTTTCTGCACTATTGTAAGAACTGCAACCTTGAAACTTCTGAATATCGTTTCTTATGTCTTTGCCTATAAGTGTATCAAATTTGATTAAAATCGGACTACTCCTTCTATAACCCGATTTTTCGATTATCGATTTCCGATATTTCTCGGGAGTACCGCGTCACAAAACCTAACTAAGAACACTCGCAGAGGCTATAATGTGTAAATTTTTAAGAAAATCGGTTCAGCCGTTTCGGAGTTTATAGGTAACAGAGACACACACACACACAGACACGTACACACACACACACACACACACACACACACACACACACACACACACACAAAGTTCCATTTATAAATAAGTTTAGATATAAATTCATATAGAACAAATATGTGTAAAAATTAAGAGAGACACGTTATTCCATGATTAAGCGGGTCTATAGGCCTATTTCAGGCGAACGATCGTCAGCTTCCGTCTTTATTGTATAGAAAAAACTCTGTACAACAAAGACGGAAGCTGACGATGGTTCGCCTGAAATAGGCCTATAGTCCCGCTTAACCATGGAATAAGGTGTCTGTTTTAATTTATATATTTATATATATATAATTTATGAATGATTTTAGATTATTACAATGGGTAATACATATTTCATCGCGTCCTGATGTTATTGTCGCGGCTCGTCAGACGCAAATAGTAAAACAGTTGTTCCTCAAAATATTCCCGCCAAAAACATATATTTTCTTTTATTTTATTTTACATAGACGCTCACATGTACATATTAGAATAGACATTTGTAACGGTTATTTATGAATATATATATATATATATATATATATATATATATATATATATATATATATTAGATATATTATTATATCGCCACAAAAGTAGTCATTTTGTTTCCACATTATCTGTGTTTTATGAATGTATGTATTAAGGTTTATAATTTCTATTTTTTTTCTTATTTTGTACTTTTTGTCCTTTTTAAATTCGGATCACACTTTAAAAAAAAGAAATTTCTTCATTCTTTGTTTATTCTGTTTTTTCTTTTTCTTTTTTTATTTCTTCATTCTTTCTTTCATTTGTTCTCTTTTTTCTTTACTGTCTACTGTTTCCATTTCTTTTTTCATATTTTTATATTTTTATTTCGTTCTTTTTAGTTTTTTTCTTATTTTCTGTAGTGTTTATTTTTTTCATCCCTCTCTTTAGTTTTTCTTCATTTCTTATTTTTCTATATTTCAAATTATTCCGATATTAATTCTTACTATTCGTTATTATTTACCGTTAGATTCATTCCCCGTGAATTATTTTTCTTCCTGTCGTAGTGACATCTTTTCCATCGACAAATTTCGTTTTTTTTTCTCCGTGTTTTTTCTTTTTAAAGCCTTTAATTTCATTCTATACCAGCAGATAAATTGGAAATATCTCTCCATTCTTAAACTCGGAATAACAAAATAAAATAAACATTTTCAATGAAAAG
>JBBBDQ010000855.1:4705000-4707500 GCA_037127315.1 Ascarosepion bandense
TAAAAAATCATCAAAAATTTGAAAAACTTTGAATGAACACCTCATTTCCCCTAAATATCCTACGATAAAAAAATAAATAGAAAAGTTTATTAATCTAACATGTTTCAGTTTTCTTAAAGCTTCATCAGAAAATTAAATATAAAAAAAAAAAAAAGAAAAGAAATTCTGTTACTTTTGATTCATAATTGTTTTACTGACATTGGTTCATCACGTTTCACATGTATTCAACTTCAACCAATCATAGTATAATTCAAGGAGAGATAAGGCGTCCATAACAAGTTTTTAAAATTTTTCTTTTTAATTTAGTCGATTTCATTTACATATTTCATAACTTAGAATTTAGAATTTAAATTCTCTCCATATTTTCTACAAATACTTTCACGGATGTGCGTGGTGGTGCAGTGGATATCGACTCGGAACGATAACTCGGGGAGCCGAGTTCGAATTCTTGTTGAATTCCTTGCATTTACTTACGCACAAATACCCCTGGGAAAGGTATTAATCCGTCTCTTCCCTCCAGTTATGGGTTAAATAATAGGACAAATTGGGTTCTACAGCTTTGGTTGGCAACCATTCTACCGCAGAAAGCAATGGCAACCGACTGCGGTATCTGATCATTCTGTTTATCGGGGTTCCTGTAGTGCCATATCGCGCATGGACAGGCGTCCTTTCACGAACCTCCGGTGGGAAACCCCGAGGCCACATTATGTTGCAGGCAACAGAATGATCAGATACTCAGAGAAACCCAAACGTAAAACAACGAATTTGTTCGCCTGAAGAGAGTCAATTTTAAACTCGAAACACGTGTAGCGCAAATTATGACCAATTAATAATCCATAACTTGTATAAATACCAAAACAATAAATATATATTTTAAAGAAAACGTTCACGGTTTCTCACACTTTTTATTTTATTTTATACTAATTACTCTCGTTGGAACAACCCTATTCCTTTATTATATATATATATATATATATATATATATATATATATATTGGTGATTACGAAAGTGTCTCGTGGGATTCCTAGTGATGTCGACCTTATGCCTCCATTTCTTTTTCCTCGGGTGCCTCAGGATCCACACTTCGTCAACTTCTTTATATATACGGTGCGATGGGTAAATTGTCGGCATTTTATATCCTTAACTTCACGCATGCGCTTAACTTCACGCATGCGCTTAGTGTGTTATTGATTTTGGCGTCTGATCAACGGTCAGTCGTGAAAAAAAAAAGCGCCATGATGCAATTCACTCGGTCAGACGTTTCGAAACGGCATACTCTACTGTTTGGCACTCGCACCGGAAGCTCCAATTCATTTCAGGTATTATTGGGTGTCAATCTACAGACAGTGCAGAGTATTCTGGTGTACTGACGGAAGATGAGTGGAGCCATAGCATCAGCTTCGCTAGTAATCACGCCAAACACCTTCGTAATCACCATTATGATTACGAAGACATTGCGAGTAGCCTACAACAAGTGCGCTGTGATGCAGTGCCTTGTCGTGCATTGGTTATTGGCTCTGAACGAGAAATCGGGGAGCCGAGTTCGAATTCCATTTGAATTCTCTGCATTCACTTACGCACAAATATCATTGAGAAAGGTATTGATCCGTCTCTTCCCTCCAGTTATGGGTTAAATATCAGGACATATTGGGTTCTATAGCATTGGTTGGCAACCAGTCCACCGGAGAAAGCAATTTCAAGCTACTGCGGAATAATCTTCTGCCCAGTCAGTCATGTCTATTTCGAGACATGATCGCCCAGGTGTTTATCATATATGGCACTTAACTGACTGAATATAATAGTTGGAATCATGATTAAGGCTTCTACTGGTCATAAAGTAGGGGATCGACGTTCCATTGTTATGAACTGATAAACTGATCCCCCACTAATTACTACATCATAATATAATACATCTCTTCTCCCTCTTCTCCCTCTAGCTATGAGTCAAATAACAGCACAGATTGGGTTTTATAGCCTTGTCCGGCAACCAGTCTACCGCAGGAAGTAACGGCAATCCATTTAAGTGCCTCGAGGAGGTATTGCTACCCTATGGTAAAAGTGTAGCTGCAGGAAGACACTCTATCTGGAAACAGGACAATGCACCATGCCACACAGGCTGTCAGACAATTTCTACGACCATATGACCCGTTTCATCTAGCCACCTAACTCCCCAAACTGCAACCTCATTCAATTTTATGCGTAGATCGCAGCTGAGCGGGAGACCTATGAACTCCTTGTAGCACAAAAGATGAACTGAAGGCAAGGATTATGACAGTATTCCCAAACTTAAACAAGGAGACCACCCAGAAGAGTTGCAGGAGATTATGTGTGAGTGAGAGACCAACAAAACTCCTTGTAACACCAAAGATGAACTGAAGGCAAAGATTATGACAGCATTGCCCAAATTAAACAAGGAGACCGTCCAGAAGAGTTGCAAATGATTCCGAAATCTTTTGCAGGCCGAGGTTGAAGCTAATGGCGATTTCATTGAATGAATTT
>JBBBDQ010000855.1:4725000-4740000 GCA_037127315.1 Ascarosepion bandense
ATCCGAGCTGCCAAGTCGGGATCGATCACATTACAGATTCTCCGTTGGATTTTGTCAAGGACCCCTAAGTGGGTAGCATGAGCATCCGACCTGATATGTCAGCAGTACTTAATCCTAAAGGGCGGAAAAGAGTACACGAAAACTTCTCCTACTCTGTCTTACGTTTTCCAAGAAATACATACTTATGTATCTATATATTTGATGTTTAAATTGTTTCTATATGCTTGTAGTAAGAGTGGTCAGTGTCAGAGATAATTAACATACATAGAGAGGGGTAGGACCGCGTTCTGTTGTCAGATATTCCTGTGGTTCACTCCTCGTTTAGTGGATTCTATACAGTGGTCTCCATATAATTATGGATTGAAATAGCCGCTTTTCATAAAACCTTATAATGAGTAATAACAAACTATCTATCTATCTATCTATCTATCTATCTATCTATCTATCTATCTATCTATCTAAAACCCGTTCATTATCTATCTATCTATCTATCTATCTATCTATCTATCTATCTATCTATCTATCTATCTATCTATCTATCTAAAACCTGTTCTTTATCTATCTATCTATCTATCTATCTATCTATCTATCTATCTATCTAAAACATGTTCATTATCTATCTTTCTGTCTATATATGGGTCGCTCCTTGTTTAGTAGATTCTATACAGTGGTCTCCATATAATTATGGATTGAAATGGCCTCTTTTTATAAACCCGATAACGATAATGACAAACCGTCTATCTATCTATCTATCTATCTATCTATCTATCTATCTATCTATCTATCTATCTATCTATCTATGCCAATTTGTACATCTATCTATCTATCTATCTATCTATCTATCTATCTATCTATCTACCTATCTATCTATCTATCTATCTATCTATCTATCTATCTATCTTATTCTGTTGCCATCTGTTTATTATGATTAAGTGTGTGTGTGTGTGTGTGTGCGCGCGCGCGTGTGTGTGTGTGTGTGAAAATAAATATTTAAAAGGAAAATATTGTCATTTCACCTTTTCATTTTCGGCTCCGTAATATACAAATACAATGCGAGCCGGCGACTTTTTGTGAATGCAGTCCGGTTGAGATAATTGATTAGCATTTTATGAAAATTGACTTTCTCATGTGGAAACGACGCCATAGGATACCTACAGGGAGAATTACGTATTTTACGCATTTTCTAACGTCAATTATAAATCCATCTATAATTACCACACACACACACACACACACACACACACACACACACACACACACATACTACCGGTCATAATTATTAGGCCACCCCAGTTTTTTAAAAGAAATTATGTATGTCATACTATTTTTAGTATTTATTGCCAGGTGGATAATTCTAAAGGTAGAGAGAAAAGAAAAGAACAAGATATACGGGGTGATGGAAAGAGAGAGAGAGAGAGAGAGGAGAGTGAAGAGAAAGACGAAGCAGTTACAGGGGGTGTCAGAGAAAGGGCAAGAGAAGGATGTGAACACAGGTGTGAAGACAGTTGCGAAGGTAGAGAGTAAGGAAAAGAATAAGATATGCAGGGTGATGTAAAATGTACTGGTGTTAAGTTGATAAGAAATGGGTATTGACATTGCATTTAAATTCCAGGAGGTTGCAGCCGTTAGGGAAGCAAGTATACGGAAGGGAGTTCCACAGACGGGAAAAGCGAGTAAAGAAGCTGATGGAGTAGAATTGACGGCTGCATTTGGTTGATCTAACTGTAAATGGATGGGACTTTGTTGCCAGTCTGGTTGCACGAGTAAATTCTTGTGACGGGGGGCACCAGTGACTTAAGTTTGTAGTAGCAGAAACCATGAATATATTTGTAGAATAGACAGAGAGAAGCCACATCCCGCCGAAAAGTGGATATTAAATGAACTTCAAAGTGAACATCCAGTAATTTCAAGGATAAAATCTTAAAGGATAAAAAGCTATAAATACTCGACCAAAACCGATCAAGCCATTGAAAAACTAGTAAAAGCCTTCAGAGTTTAGGCACTGGCAACAAAATCACCTACCACGAAATTACAACCTTGGCCATGACTGCACGTAGGTTTCGCTAGTCAAATAAACTGATCACAAAATCTTGCGGTAGTGGATAGTGTTACTAATTGGCCTGAAATTTGTAAGTACAAAAAATAACTTCTACGGTTACAGTGAATTCTTGCACGAACTATTTGCAAGATATAGTATTCAGGATGCTATAGTCTCGGATGAAGGTACACAATTCACTGTTTACGAATTTGAAAACTATTGCAAAATGTTCTCGACTGAATGTATTACTACTCCGCCGTATTATCCAAGGTCAACCGGACAGGCTGAACGGTTTGTGATTATTTTTAAAAGATTTGTCTATATTTCTGAGATGAGATAGTATTTACAGTATTTAATTTATTCGGAATATTGTCCTCAATTTTGTTGCCAATTTTATGACGTTTCGGTTATATTAAAGGGTTCGATTCGAAATTTCTAGTACCTGAAGAAGGCCGGAGTGTACAACGGCTAAAACAACACACAAATGGTTACAAAGATGTGGACAATAGTCCGAATAATGTAAATACTGTACTTTTAAGAGAGCTTTGACAAAAAATGCAATAAAAAAGTGAATAAATAAACACTACAACAAATTTTGAGAGTATACCAGAATACATCGAATCCCATTATACCGGCAGGCTTGTCACCGACAGAATTGATGTATACAAGAAAAATTGAATCGGCGTTCGACAAGTTGCTACGAGGTAAAAAAAGAACAAGGCCAAATAATAAAAAAGACACAAACCTTTTCAAAATATGTGACCTTTGTTTTCTAGAGTATATAAAAATGGAAAGTAGATGTGGGAAGTCGGAGTAATAATGTCATGAATTGGAAAGACGGTAAAAAGAAGAAAACGCGAAGACAAAAGACACTACAATCAATTGAAGAAAAAGTTTACTGAAGAAAGACCCGCAAGAAAGAAAGAATCTATGCAAGTACTGTATGATACTTTTGATATACCAACACCCCAACAATTCGTTGAACATACAATTAACACGGAAAAAACTCATTGGAAAACTCGCAAGAATGAGGACGGAGGAATACTAATAAATAAAATAAAATATTTACTAATAAAAATACATCTTAAAAGTGGGGATGTTGTGGAGTAATACGCTCCCGTTGACGCAAATGAACTAGACTCAGTCAGTTAGTTAAGTGCCATACGTGATACACGCTTGGGCGATCATGTCTCGAAAGAGACATGACTGACTGGGCAGAAGATTATCCCGCAGTAGGTTACCATTGCTTTCTGCGGTAGACTGGTTGCCAATCTCTCCTGTTACTTGACCTATAGCTTCAGTGATAAGAGATGGATTATATTACTAAGTGGTAATTAGTGGGGGATCAGTTTATTACTTCATGACAATATAAAACCGATCCCCCACTTTATGACCGGTAGAAGCCTTAATCATGATTCCAACTATTATATTCAGTCAGTCAGTTAAGTACCATACGTGATACACGCTTGGGTGATCATGTCTCGAAAGAGACATGACTGACTGGGCAGAAGATTATCCCGCAGTATCCTAACCAGAACCTAATATTAAACCACTAGAAACGCGTTATAATTGTTCTGAATATTTCCCCTTGTAAATTCACAGTTTTTTTACTCCAAGATGATATCTTCGTCATTAAAACAGAAAAGACTTATGACCAGTAGCGTAGCTAGAGCGTGTGCCGATCGGGAAAGCCCCTGAGTTTGCCATTCGTACTCCCCTGCTCTACACAAATACAACATATTATACAGTAAACTCTCTCTCATATATATATATATATATATATATATTTTTACCGAAAAAATCTAAATTGGAAAGAAAAAACACCTCACCCCTATCACGTCTATGAAAACCTAGACACAGGATCAAAGTAAATACATGAATTAGGTCAACTAACAGCAGACATCAACCAATTAAATGATAGACAACCATACAAATAACCACTCAACAGCGACTCTTAAAAATCCTAACCAAAAGATATACCCAACCGATAAAAAGATAAAACATACATTCCAACAGATATAATACCATTAATCAACAATTTCACACTTACACACCAAATTCCTCAAAAGTCTAACGATCAAAACGAGATATTCACTTAATTACCAATAACCCCAACCAACCCCCACGACAACAACGAACCAAATATAAACAGAGAATGATTCCAAACCTTCATTTCCCCTGAGGAAGTGTTTAAATCCAAACACTGAAACAAACATATGATTGTAGGGAAGAGGACATACATAGAAGAAATTATGTACATGTTCTAAAACATAATTCCTATTATATATATATATATATATATATATATATATATATTAATGCATGTTTCATTAAATAATCTAGACAAGTTTTGTTTATTTATTTTATGTCAATTTTTTTCATATTCTCTGATAAGCTTAATAGCATTATCATTAAATGAAGAAAGAAAATTACAATATTGATACATCATTTTTTTAATAATCTAATCTAAGCTTTCGGCTTCCATAAACCATTTTCAAAGATGTCAAATTACATTATATATTATAAACACGGACAAACCATAATGACAAACAGTTTTTGTTTCCATAAAAAAAAAAAAGACGCTGGAAGCGAATGTCGCATCACAGCTCATGACGTAACACATGACCAACCGAGAGTGAAAACAAGAAATATTAAGTATGGTAAGCCATTGAAATAAAATGGCTTCTATTATTAATTATAGGCATTTAAGGATATTTGTGGAGATTTCATTGTTTATCTTGTTCAGTTTAGGTTTCAACTGTTTTATGTATATAGTTTCGAGAATTTTTAGTTTTTGTTTATTGTTTTCATGTTTAAGTATAGATGTGTTTTCAACTCGGGTTTTCCGGAATTGTGTATGTGGCCAGACATGTTGTTTTAAATGCCTAAAAATGTTAGAATTATCGTTCAAGTGTAGTGTCAAGCGTCATGAAAGCGAGTTTGTAGTGTGACCAACAGAAATATTATTTAATCCGTTGGAGATACAATCTCCCAAAGGACACTTGAATTTGTAAACTATGTTGGTCTTTTGCAACATATATATATATATATATATATGTATGTATCTATTTTAAATATATAAACTTTAATCCAAAAGGAGAAGCAGGAAGGTAAATCCCAAAGACCCGATCCTAATTAATATTAATATTTTAAGATTAAAAACTGATCAAGGTGAAGGGCTCAATGTAATTAATATTTAAATTACAGAGCCAGTTATAAAATAAAATAAATTTCGAAGTTCAAAACTGTTGTATGATTATACAACGGTTTTGAACTTCGAAATGTATGTATGTATGTATGTATGTATGTATGTATGCTTCAAATTCGAAATTCGCACATTGGGATAATCCTTTTGCTGACAACCATGCATTGTCTCGCAGTTGATGTTTAGTCCTTTCTTCCTGCTTTTCTTCACTATCTTCTACAGAGGTTTTTAGTTTTCTTTCCGTGTCTGCTACTAACTGTGTCATCTGCATATCTTATGTTACTGAGTATCCTTAATAAACACATGAATCAGTGATTATAAAATTATTTTATTTAAAATTCAAGAAATAAATATGGATCTTGTGGATTTAGGTTAGCGGTTAGAACTCCACAGTCAGTCTTTTGTATCGTTAGGTCAGCGAATTTTCTTCGAACAGCTGGATCATTGAAAGAACGATGACACACGTTCTTGTCAGGGATAAAAACGTTCTTGAGAGAAATTGGTACTTGTAAAACCGACAACACTTTAACACCGAAGCGATGAGAAATTGTCACGTTTACACTATCTGACCTTCACTGACAGCCGGGGAGCGTTGCGTGGAAGACCAATCAGGCGGTGACACGTGTCAGTCTTAGATTCGACGCTTCCTCTATCACGTGCTGATTGGTTAAGAGGCAACGGGAGAGCTGATGGCGAAACGGTAACGGAATGGTGTCTGAGCCGAGAGTCACGTCCCATTGTCAAAGCCGAGATGCTGCTGCTGCCATTGTCATCGCGTGCGACAAATAAAATTGTGTCCCGGTTGTCGTTAGCGGCATTATCCGACTGTTACATGCGAACAATACTGGCGTTTTTAACCTCGCATTTTCTGTCTTTTTTTTATCCCCCTTTTCTCGCCGGTCGACTTTATTTTCGTATTCAAATTTTTCAAACAACATGAATAAATTCAAGCTAGAATTTAATCTCTCCATAGAATTTTGGATGAATTTATTCCTTGTCGTTGTGGTTTAATATCCTCATCTTCCACACGTATTTTTTTTTTTTTTTTTTTTTTAGCGGTAGGTTTTCCGGCCTACTCGATATTATCATACGGTCAGTTAAGTGCCATACGTGATACACACTTTGGGCGATCAGGTCTCGAAAGAGACATGACTGACTTGGCAGAAGATTATCCCGCAGTGGGTTGCCATTGCTTTCTGCGGTAGACTGGTTGCCAGCCAAGCCTATAGAACCCACTCTGTCCTGTTATTTGACTCATAGCTAGATGGAGAAGAGATGTACTATATTATTACATAGTAATTAGTGGGGGATCAGTTTATTACTTCATAACAATATAAAACCGATCCCCCACTTTATGACCACTAGTAGCCTTAATCATGATTTCAACTATTATATTCAGTCAGTCAGTTAAGTGCCATACTGAATAGACGCATGGGCGATCATGTCTCGAAAGAGACATGTCTGACTGGGCAGAACATTATCCCGCAGTGGGTTGCCATTGCTTTTTGCGGTAGACTGGTTGCTAGCCAAGGTTATAGAACCCAATCTGTCCTATTATTTAACCCATAACTAGAGGGACGAGACGGATTAATACCTTTCCCAAGGGTATTTGTGCGTAAGTGAATGCAAGGTATTCAACTGGAATTCGAACTCGACTCCCCGATTTGTCGTTCCGAATCGATATATTATGCTTAAACATGTGAAAACTTGGGGTCATCTAAGTTAAGCAATGTCGAGTTGGTTTAGTGTCTAGGAGGGTAACCACTAGGGAATATCAGGTGAGTTTAAATTTTGAAAATTTTGGTTCAGCTAATTTCGATAGATTGAACAAGATTATATTAAAGAGTGAAAAAGGTTCGTTAAAGTTTGAAAACTCTCAAAATTTTTAAAAGTGATTTCATCAAGTTTCGATAGCTTTCAGAAAATTTCATAAAAAAAGATGATTTTTAGAAACTTTTAAAATTTAAAAAATTTTGGTTGAAAAATACAGACAAATTCAAGCTACTTTTTAGGGCTTAAACAATGTTATATAAAAAGTAAATAGGTGTTCGTAAAGGGTCGGAAAGATTTACAATTTTTGAAAATCGAAGTGTTTTCGCTTGATAAGTGATTCCATCAAGTTTCAATATGTTTCAGAAAATTACATTAAAAAAGATAATTTTTAGAAATATTTATTTGAAAATTTTGGTTAAATGTTATGGCGTTTTGACAAATTTAAGATAGATTTTAGAGTTTAAACAAAGTCAATAGGCTTTCGTAACGGGACTAAAAGACTTGAATTTTTTAAAATCAATGTGTTTTCACTTGGTAACAAATAATTTTATCAAGTTTCGATAGATTTCAAAAAAATACCTTAAAAAAGATAATTTTTAGAATCTTTAATAATTTGAAAATTTTTGTTAAAATGTATAGTGTTTCGACGAATTTGGGTTTGAGTTTTGTTTGATGGCATATCGACCTCTGTGGGTTATTTAATGCCAAAAAAAAAATGAGGGATTAAAGGTATTATTTTTAATGTTCGGTTATTCTTTTTTATTTTAGAAAACTGAAAATGTATTTTAGTTTTGTATTTAAAAATGTTTTGCTGAGAATATTTTTTTTTCTTCAAAAATGTGTTATGGTAATAATTTTTTCTTCAAAAAAGTATTGTTGGTAATATTTTTCCTTCAAAAATATATATTTTTCTATAAAAGTCTATTTTTATGTATATATTTCCATAAAAGTATTTTGGCCCCCAGGTTAGAGGTTAACTATTTGGTCATTGCTGGGACCCTAAGAGGTGCTAACACTCTGGGTCAAGGTGGACCGGGGAACAACAGCAATTAAGAGGTGGTTCCATGCTCCTCACAACCTCTCAATCATTGGCCTTTGCTGCCGGATGCAGTTTACCGTCATGCCCAGGACCTTTGACGAATTTAAGCTATTTTTTATGATATCACCCCAAGCAAGGCGGTGACGCCACTGATGCGCACGGGGCTACTTAAGAGTAAAATGATTTGGAAAAGAGAAAGCCGGGAACCACATCCTAAACAGGGAAACAAGGGATGAGCCTCTTCACCTGTTCAATAGATATGGGTGGAATGGTTGTAATACCCGCAGTCTTTGTTATATTCACTTAGGTGCAAATCCCGTTGGGAAAGGCATGAATCCATCTCTTCCCTCCAAAACTAGGGTTAATTAGTAGTATATGAAACAATAAATCATAATTTTCTTCCTCCGAAATTCTGAAATCTAAAAATATTTTCTGTCTTTAAATAAACTGCAAGCGTTTAATAAGTAGTAAAACCAAAATCAATGAATCGATTTTTTACACTGTTCCACTAGTGTTTCTGATATTGTCAAGGGAGTTGCAAATAAAATATCTTCTGAATTGTTCGGTCATTTGTCTTCATCATTATCTATCTATCTATCTATCTATCTATCTATCTATCTATCTTATTCTGTTCGTATATATATATATATATATATATATATATATATATATATATATATATATATTTGAACGTTATTTTTGATCGATACTCGTATTTAAGTAGATATTCTGTTTTTAATCAAACAGTATTATATATTTATTTCTACCGGCCAGATTATTTACGATAAAATTTTGTTACGAAAATGTGTGTCATTCGGCAAGGATTCGAACCTGCGAATATATCATAAATAATAAATAAATAATCAGGCCGGTAGAAATAAATATATAATACTGTTTGATTAGAAACAGAATATCTACTTAAATACGAGTATCGATCAAAATAATGTTCAAACAAATCACTTCAAATTGTCGGTTGTTAACCAGTTTCGTTAATATTCGTTTATTTCCGTAACATGATGATTATCGTAAATAATCAGGCCGGTAGAAATAAATATACAATACTGTTTGATTATAAAGCAGAATATCTACTTAAATAAGAGTATCGATCAAAAATAATGTTAAACAGAATATCTACTCAAATACGAGTATCGATCAAAAATAATGTTCAAACAAATCATTTCATTCATATATATATATATATATATATATATATATATATATATATATGTATGTATATTAATCTATTTTAATATTTCTATCTAGTGATCTTTCTATTGCTATCCTATTCTGGTTCATATCGATTTAAATATTTTTATCTTATATTTTTAGTTTATATCTATCTATCTATCTATCTATCTATCAGTCTGTTCATATTTATTTATTTTATTCTGTTCATATATATATATATATATATATATATATATATATATATATATATCTATTAATCTTATCTATCTTTGTATTTCGTCATCTTTCTATTTCTGTCTATTTTGTTCTGTTGATGTCTATGTAAATCTGCTTATATCTATCTATCTATCTATCTATCTATCTATCTATCTATCTATCTATCTATCTATCACAGCCTGTTCACATCTATCTATCTATCTATCTATCTATCTATCTATCTATCTACCTATTGTTTTCATGATGTATGTCGGAGTATTGTTTTTAGATTTTATACGCGTCATATCAGAAGATGAATTATCCCACGTCTTATTTCTGTTTCTTGCGAAATCCCTGTAGGAGTTTTAAGGAATCCTTAGTCTCCCCCGGGCATAACCTACCTTCTCAATTCCCGCTCAAATACAAAAGAATTCTAATGAGAATACTTCATCCCGTTACTTGGGAATCGACTTCGCATAGTTACACTGTTAAAATGATCTTAACACACTTGTATCATTTTGAGAGAACCGTATGCAGCATTAATCGCAATTCTAATTCTCAACCCGAAAAACACCGTTCGTAACTTGTAATATAAGATACAAGTCTAGCCAAATCAACTCTCCAACTCAGACCCGTAATTTCCGACTCTACTCCAACCAGTGCTTTCTCTCTATATTTTAATCCTTACTCTAATTCTTTACACCAAGCTTCTTTTCTCGCACTTCCCGCCTGTTTGAATTCCCTTCCACATATTGCTTCCCCGACAGCTACAATCTCCAGAAGTTTAAATGTAAGATCAATAAACACCTCCTAACACACTAACTCGCACCCATTCTCTCAAACATTCTTCGCATCTACCCAACCCTCATCCTCGGTATTCCTTACCCGGTCTATCACCCTCCTTCTGACATTTCCGATATCTAACCACTCTTTCTCATCACTTTCCCCTATGTAACCCCCCTGAGCAATAGTGGCAGTGGAATGACTTTCTCGGGGTGAAATGATAAAAAAAAAAGCGTTACTATTCTTGTACATTCTAAACCCGACTCTCCATCTATATTCTAACCCTTACTCTCCCTCTACATTCTAGCCTTTACTCTCCCTCTATTCTCCAAATAATACTCTTCCTATACATTTGAACCCTTTCTTCCCTCATGCTACAACCGTTGCTCTTTCTGTACATTCTAACCATTACTCTTCTTGTATACTTCAACCTTAAATTTTCCTCTATATTCCAACCTTTACTCTCCCACGACATTCTAATCTTTACTCTCCCTCTGTTCTCTAATCCTTACTCTTTCTAGATACTCCAAACCTTACTCTCCCTCTACATTCTAACATTTACTCTCCCTCTATTCTACAAATAATACTCTTCCTATACATTTTAACCCTTTCTCCCCATACTACTTTCTGTACATTCTGACCATTACTCTCCTTGTCTACTTCAACCTTAAATTTTCGTCTATATTCCAACCTTTGCTCTCCCTCTACATTCTAATCCTTACTCTTCCACTGTTCTCTAATTCTTACTTTTTCTAGATACTCCAGCCTTACTCTCCCTCTACATTTTAAGCTTTACTCCTCCTCTATTCGTCAACCCTTATTCGTCCTATATATTCTAACATATACTCTTGACAATACTCCAACCGTTGCTCTTCCTATACATTCTAACTTTTACTCTCCTTCTATATTCCAACCCTTGCTCTCCCTTGACATTCTGACGTTTACTTTCACACTATACTTCAATCGGTGCTCTCCTTCGACATTCTAATGTTTAATTTATTTCTATAGTCTAACCCTTGCTCTCCCTCAACATTCTTACCTTTACTCTCCTTTCATACTCCAAACCTTGCTCTCCCTCTACATTCTAACCTTTACTCTCCCCTCTATACTCCAACCCTTACTTTTGCTCTGCATTCTAACACTTACTCTCCCTCTATACTCTAAACCTTGGTTTCTCTCGACATCCTAATCTTCAATTTCCTTCTATACTCTAACCCTTGATTTCCCTCTACATTCTAACCATTACTCTCCCTCTATACTACAACCCTTGCTCTCCTTTTTATTCTAACCTTTACTTTCCTTCTATACTCCTTCTCTTGCACTCCCTCTACATTGTACCCTTTACTCTCCTTCTATATTCCGTCTCTTGCCCTCCCTCTATATTCTAACCTTTAATCTACTTCTATACTCCATCTCTTGCTCTCCCTCTACATTCTGCCCTTTACTCTCCTTCTATACTCCATCTTTTGCTCTCCCTCTATATTCTAACCTTTACTCTGCTTCTATACTTCATCTTTTGCTTTCCCTCTATATTCTAACCTTTACTCTCCTTCTATACTTCATCTCTTGCTCTCCCTCTTATTCTAACCTTTACTCTCCTTCTATACTTCATCTCTTGCTCTCCCTCTTATTCTAACCTTTACTCTCCTTCTATACTCCATCTCTTGCTCTCCCTCTTATTCTAACCTTTACTCTCCTTCTATACTCCATCTTTTGCTCTACCTCTATATTCTAACCTTTACTCTCCTTCTATACTTCATCTCTTGCTCTCCCTCTTATTCTAACCTTTACTCTCCTTCTATACTCCATCTCTTGCTCTCCCTCTTATTCTAACCTTTACTCTCCTTCTATACTCCATCTTTTGCTCTACCTCTATATTCTAACCTTTACTCTCCTTCTATACTTCATCTCTTGCTCTCCCTCTTATTCTAACCTTTACTCTCCTTCTATACTCCATCTCTTGCTCTCCCTCTATATTTTAACCTTTACTCTCCTTCTATACTCCATCTCTTGCTCTCCCTCTTATTCTAACCTTTACTCTCCTTCTATACTCCGTCTCTTGCTCTCCCTCTTAATATAACCTTTACTCTCCTTCTATACTTCATCTCTTGCTCTCCCTCTTATTCTAACCTTTACTCTCCTTCTATACTTCATCTCTTGCTCTCCCTCTTATTCTAACCTTTACTCTCCTTCTATACTCCATCTCGTGCTCTCCCTCTTATTCTAACCTTTACTCTCCTTCTATACTCCATCTCGTGCTCTCCCTCTTATTCTAACCTTTACTCTCCTTCTATACTCCATCTTTTGCTCTACCTCTATATTCTAACCTTTACTCTCCCCTCTATACTCCATCTCTTGCTCTCCCTCTATATTCTAACCTTTACTCTCCTTCTATACTCCATCTCTTGCTCTCCCTCTTATTCTAACCTTTACTCTCCTTCTATACTCCGTCTCTTGCTCTCCCTCTTAATATAACCTTTACTCTCCTTCTATACTTCATCTCTTGCTCTCCCTCTTATTCTAACCTTTACTCTCCTTCTATACTTCATCTCTTGCTCTCCCTCTTATTCTAACCTTTACTCTCCTTCTATACTCCATCTCTTGCTCTCCCTCTTATTCTAACCTTTACTCTCCTTCTATACTCCATCTTTTGCTCTACCTCTATATTCTAACCTTTACTCTCCTTCTATACTTCATCTCTTGCTCTCCTTCTACATTATAAATTTTAATCTCCCTCTATACTCTATCTCTTGCTCTCCCTCTATATTCTAACCTTTAATCTCCCTCTATCTTCCAACCCTTGCTCTACCTTTATTTTCCAACGCTTACTCTTCCTTTATATTATAGCCTTGCTCTCTCTTTATACTCTAACCCTTACACTTCATATACTTTCTTGCCATTTCTCTATACTCCAATTCCTCATATTCCTCTATCCATCAAATCTTACTCCCAGTTTAAATTTCAACTTTATCTCTCGCCATAACTAGCTTTTCGTTTAACTTCATCAAAATTATTCAACTTTTACCATTGTCGCCCAACTCGTTCTCAATTTGGTTGACGCTTAAAATGTATATGTAATGAAGGTCTCAAACCAAATGACCTCTGCTCGCTCGGTCACAACGTTTATGTTCAATAATTGATCACAAAATTTCATAGTTGTTTGATCTTTTTCTAAGTCTCTTGTCATCTCTCTGTTTTCTCTCTCTTTTTCTCACAATTCATATGTATTTTTCTTTCTTTCGCTTGATCCTTATCTCTTTCTCTATCTTCTCGCTCTCTCTCTCTCTCTCTCTCTATCTATCTATCTATCTATCTATCTATATATCTATCCAGTCTGTCTATCTATCTATCTATCTATCTATCTATCTATCTATCTATCTATCTATCTATCTATCCCAGTCTGTCTATCTATCTATCTATCTATCTATCTATCTATCTATCTATCTATCCTATCGATCTGTCATATCTATCTATCTATCTATCTATCTATCTATCTATCTATCTATCTATCTATCTATCTATCCCAGTCTGTCCATCATCTATCTATCTATCTATCTATCTATCTATCTATCTGTCTGGACCCACTTTCATTCATTTTACTTTCATTCATTAGATAGATAGATAGATAGATAGATAGATAGATAGATATCTCAATCTATCTATCTATCTATCTATCTATCTTTTTCTTTTTTGTCTGGACCCACTTTCATTCATTTTACTTTCATTCATTCTTATCTCTCATTTCTTCTCACTACATCACTTTCTCTCTTTACTTCTCTTTCACTCACTAGCTTTACCTCTCTTTACTTCTCCCTTTCATTCACTCGCTTTATCTCCCTCTTTACCTCTCTTTTTCACTTACTCACTTTACCTCTCTCTTTACTTCTCTCTTTCATTCATTCGCTTTATCTCCCTCTTTACCTCTCGCTTTTGCTCACTCGCTTTACCTTTCCCTCTCTTTAACGCTCTCTTTCTCTTACCTCATTCCCCCCTCTCTCTCTCTCCCTCACTCTTTCGCTCACTCGATTTACCTCGCACAATTCACTCTCTTTACTTCCACTACTCTATTTTAAACACACACACACACACACACACACACACACACACACACACACACACACACACAGATATGTGTGTTGGACGAAACTCGGCCAGGCATAATCAGTGATGTGATGTTATCGGTTGTTCATGGGCAACGCTGGTGTGATTTATTCAGGCATAACTAATGGATAAATTCTATGTAACCTTCTTCGGCAGCAGGCCAGACATGACTAATCAAATACGATTTAACTCCGACGCGGTCAATCTGATTTTTCTGTTACTTATCTTCAAGAATTTAGTATATTTTTCTTTACCTGCTTTTGCTTCTTATTTCTTTCTGGTGGTGTAATTGACAGCGATTCTAGATATGGAACAAGGGAGCCGAGTTCGAATTCCGGTCGCGTTTGTTATATTCCCATATGCACAAGTACCCTTGGAAAAGTTTGATTTATAGATTTCATTTGTTTGATTAAAGTCATTTAATACCGAAATTTAATTTTCTTGGGAGATTTCAAAAAAATAATATGTTATTCTGCTTTCACAATTGAGTATATGGTAGATGATACTCAGCTTTAGTGGAAATACATATTTATGTGGAGATAATTACTAAAGGCAGCGATATGTGCGTTTTATGTTGTAGTATTGTTGAAGTTATACTTTGGATTAAAGTTTGATTTCTTTAAAAAATCGTAGGATATTATAGGATATTATAGGACATTATAGGATATTATAGGATAT
>JBBBDQ010000855.1:4745000-4757500 GCA_037127315.1 Ascarosepion bandense
ATATATATATATATATATATATATATTGTATATTTGGACAACAACTTATCTTTATGAAGGTGTAAAGTAAAACAAAATTTATTCTTGATAATGGTTAAAAGTATAGTCGAAAGCGCTCGCAAATGCAAACATTTTGATAATTCTTAAATAATTTGAGATTTGAAAAAAAAATTCTAAGAACACATGAAAACTTACATAAAAAAACTAAATAAAATGTTTCCTTTATTTAAATGTAAAAGATTTTCATAACTAGCATCTAACATTGCCTGATGACGAGATAGAAATCTCGAAACATAGAAATTTCCGTGTCGCAATGTATTTTTAATTTATAATTATATATATATATATTGTGTATTTGGACAACAATCTATCTTTATGCAGATGTAAAGTAAAAAAAATTTATTCTTGTTAATGGGTAAAAGTATAGTCGAAAGCGCTCGTAAAAGCAAACATTCGGACAATTCTTATATAATTTGAGTTTTGAAAAAATTTCTAAGAACACATGAAAAATTGCATAGAATACGAAATAAAACTTTGTCTATGATTTCTAATAAAACTAGCATTCATATATATATAATCTGAAACATTTTCGGTATTTTTTTACGGCAGGGGTACACTCCTATATACATAGATATGGACAGTAAGATAGATAGATAGATAGATAGATAGATAGATAGATAGATAGATAGATAGATAGATATTACCCAATATAGATAGATAGATAGATAGATAGATAGATAGATAGATAGATAGATAGATATTCCCAACTGAGATAGATAGATAGATAGATAGATAGATAGATAGATAGATAGATAGCATCAATCTATCTATCTATCTATCTATCTATCTATCTATCTATCTATCTATCTATCTATCTAGTTCAATCATTTCTTTATCTATCTATCTATCTATCTATCTATCTATCTATCTATCTATCTCAGTCAGTTCATGATCTATCTATCTATCTATCTATCTATCTATCTATCTATCTATCTATCTCAGTCTGTTAATATCTATCTATCTATCTCAGTCTGTTCGTATCTATCTCAGTCTGTTCATGTCTATCTATCTATCTATCTATCTATCTATCTATCTATCTATCTATCTATCTATCTATCTCTGTTCATATCTATCTATCTATCTATCTATCTATCTATCTATCTCTGTTCATATCTATCTATCTATCTATCTATCTATCTCTGTTCATATCTATCTATCTATCTATCTATCTATCTATCTATCTATCTATCTCTGTTCATATCTATCTATCTATCTATCTATCTATCTATCTATCTATCTATCTATCTCAGCCGGTTCATATCTATCTATCTATCTATCTATCTATCTATCTATCTATCTATCTATCTCAGTCTGTTCATATCTATCTATCTATCTATCTATCTATCTATCTATCTAGTTCAATCATTTCTTTATCTATCTATCTATCTATCTATCTATCTATCTATCTATCTATCTATCTGAGGATTTTCTGCCTCTACTAATTGAAACTTTTCTCATCTGTCCATTTACATCAATGATTATTGCCTCCACATTTTATCAATTGTTATATTAACCATCAAACAATTATCTAGAACACGCAGTTCACAATGCAACATATACGTTTAGCACCTATATTATCCATCGATTAACACCTGCGTTTAAACAGTCGCATGAAAATACACACGTCATCCAATAAGCATGACGCCACGCACCTGGTTTGGATCCGATTCACTTCTGAAGAGCGCATCGTAGGGATAAACTAAATGAATAAATAAATAAAACGAATAAACAAATAAAAAAGGACACGTGTACAGCTGAAAAATTCATATGCACAATTATCTTCTGAAATTGCAGTCGCGTTCATGTTTCATTAAGCGACGATATTAAACAGTCGTAAAAACCATTAATTATTGGGCGAATACCTTCATGTGTACACCCGCGAACGAACGCTCACAAAACGAGCATTCGTATCGGATTATACAAATTACAGCACTATTTTTTTTTTCAATTACAGGAGCAGGTAGAGGGCGGGGTTCACCGTGAATATCTCGACTTATTTATAAATGGAACTTTGTTTGTGTGTGTGTGTGATCCGATTTATTTGAAAATTTACAAAGTTGTACTATAAGCGTCTGTGAGTGTTCTTAGCTAGGTTTTGTGTCGAGGTACCCTCGATAAATATCGAAAATCGATAATCGAAAAAATCGGGTTATAGAAGGGGTGGTCCGATTTTAATCAAATTTCATACACTCATAGACAAAGACATAAGAAACGATATTCAGAAGTTTCAAGGTTGCAGTTCTTACAATAGTGCAGAAAATTTCATATCGATAGCAGGAAATCAAAATTTGACTTACATCCATTCATTTTTCTTTCAGTCTACGGTTTCGCTTTAACTGGAAACAACTATTGCTTTTTAGTCTTTCGTGCCAACGTCCAAAGAGTCTGAGCTCCAGGACCATAGATTAGTTTTAAAGCATTCATTACACCCGAGCAACACTGGGCTATACTGCTAGTCTTCCATGAGCGGATGGCTGAAAACACGGGTAGTATCTCACCCGATATATCTTCTTTTACTTTCTGCGTCCATTCAGGCCAGGAATTTTTTTTTTAATCCATCCTGCACATATATAAATCAACCCTCCACCAGTGTATTGAATACTACTTTCACATCTGGTCGGGTGCCCCTGCTATTCACCTTGGGGTTCTTGACAAAATCCAACGGAGAATCTGCCATGTGATCGATTCCGACTCGGTAGCTCAGCTGCCGTCACTTTTATGTGCGTTGTGGTACAGTGGATATCGGCTGGGAACGAAAGACCGGGGAGCCGAGTTCGAATTCCAGTTGAATCCATTGTATTCACTTACGCGCAAATAACCTTAGAAAAGGTATTAATCCGTCTCTTCCTTCCAGTTATGGGTTAAATAGCAGGACAGACTGGGTTCTATAGCCTTGGTCGGCAACCAGTCTACCGCAGAAAGCAATGGCAACCTACTGCGAGATAATCTTCTGCCCAGTCAGTCATGTCTCTTTCGAGACATGATCGCCCAAAGTGTGTATCACGTATGGCACTTAACTGACTGAATGTGGCTTCCTTTATGTCTCTTCTAGGAATACCTTCACGGCTTCTGCTCCGATGAGCTTACCTCACTGGTGACCCATGTGCATGAATTTACTCGAGCTACTAGACTAGCAACTAGGTCGCACCCTTTTACAGTGAAACCAATTGTTATCCGCTGCCTTCCTCTGTCTCTTTTTTCTTCTATCTGGGCTGTCAGTATCAGGTTCTCCAAGCCCTCCTTCCTCATTGCATGTCCCAGGAACTTCAGTTGTCTCTTCCTGATGCTCACTATTAACTTCCTTTTCGTTGCCATCATTTCCAACACCTCGTCATTTCTCACATGTTAGGTCCATGATACCCGCAGCCTCCGCAGGGTCCTTAGGAGTTGTGTTATATATGTTTTGTTTATAGTGACTATGCCTGTTAAAGTCTCATCAATTTTGGCGTATGTAATGTAAAATTAGGTCAATTGATCATTTGCTTATATACAGGTAAATGTGTGTTTGCAAATTCCTGGAGCACAATATATATAGATAGATATAGATATATATAGATATATATATCAATTAAAAAAGGATTAATTCAATGATGTTGGATGATCATTTCGATATGAAAATCCCCACGGGGGATAACACATCACCTCAGCAACAGAAAAATCTGGAGAAAGAAACTGGAGAAAAATCAGTCTAATTTTCCTTTTTAAATAGATTTGCAAAGAAATTAAAAAAGAAAAATCAAATAAAATCAAATAAACAAGAAAAGAAAAAATTGACATCGTCTGGGTTCGCAAAAAAGGAAAGAGAATTGTACCTTAATTGTAATTGTCTTTACATTTGCTCTGTAATATTTTATTACATGGAGCTCTCTTCTTGTAAATTATCTGAATTAAAATATATATATATATATATATATATATATATATATATATATATATATATATGCATCTCTGATACTAATAAAAAACCTAGTACATATATTGGTTTTACTACAACCACGCTCTCCCGTAGACTTACATGTCATCTTTCTGATCAGAGTACTATTAAACAACATTTCTCTGAAAAGCATAAACATGTAGGTAATATCAGACAGATTTTGGTCAACAATACGGTAATCCTTACTAATACACACAGTAAGAGGAACCTGCAGATATTGGAGGCCATGTACATCAAATCTAAACAACCAACACTCAATAAAATCAACTTTAAAACAAAAAAGGAAATAACATATTACATTGCATTTGACTACATGGTTTTCTGTTGTCATTTCGCGCTATCCCGCGTTGTGACGTCATAAAACCGCATCGCAAACTTAAGAACTGCGTTTATTATTTTTGGTAACTATTTCCGTTGCCAAGCGGAGTTTTATGTCAACACAAAATAAAATCGTCGGCGATGGTGGATGTTATAATATTTCAGTTTAAACAACCTCTCTGAAGATGGCTCATGTGAGCCGAAAGCTTAGAAGAAAATCAATAAATAATTATCCAAATGTTGGAGAATTTTTGTCTTTATTTTCAACTGAAATTAAAGCAAAAATACGACGTTTAGAACGGCTCATGATTAAACATAATAGACATTCATTGTCTCTTATATTTAACAGCATATGTTTAGAATATATATATATATATATATATATATATGTGTGTGTGTGTGTGTGTGTGTGTGTATGTGTGTGTGTGTGTGTGTGTGTATTAGTTAGTTTTTTTTTATCTATTTCAGTCTGTTTATATCTATCTAGCTATATGGGCACCTCGGTGTAGACTAATGGTTAGCAAGCTTGTCTCCCTAGAAATGAGTAGTGAGTTCGATCCTCACTGGATGCCCACTACTTTTGGCATTCTGCCACATCTAAGCGACGCTTAATATATCAACTGTCTCAGTTTATTCCTAAATACCTGCCGCACAATATATTTATATATATTCCGATTCATATTTATCCATCTTCTTCCCTCTTCATCTATGCATGTATCTATCTATCTCAATCTGTTCATCTATCTATCTATCTATCTATCTATCTATCTATCTATCTAAGTGTGTTCATAACTATCTATCTATCTATCTATCTATCTAAGTCTGTTCTTATCTATCTATCTATCTATCTATCTGAATCTGTTCATATCTATCTGTCTATCTATCCGAGTATGTTAATATCTATCTATCAAAAGACTTTTTGGTTCTATATTAATGTGTATTTACTCTTCCCAACTTTTGTTCTTTGTTGTTTCTCTCTGGACATTAGACATTCATCACTTTCCATTTCGTTTTTTTCTCCATTTCGTCTGTTCCGTTTCGGCCTTTTTTAGATTTGTCATTCCCATTTATCCGTTGACAGTGCAAAGTTGAATCGACCTACTACGGGACGAAACCCTAACGCCAAATCAAACAAACAAACGTTACGTATTGAAGTTTGTTTGTTTTAATTTTTTGTTTTGTTTTTGTTTCATTGTTTCTTTCTTTGTTTTTCTCTTTGTTTCTTTATCAAATTTATTTTTAGCTGCCTTTTCATTTCTTCTTCTTTCTTTTATATTACTTCATTTATTTTCTTTTTCTTTTTTCTTTCATTCGTTCTTGCTTTCTATTCTTTCATATTTTTTTTTGTTTCTTTACTGTGTCTAGCTTTTATTCTATAATTCCTTCTTTTGATTTTCTTTCCATTAATTAATTCTCATTGTCCCAGGAACTTTAACTGTCTCTCCCTGATGCTCAGTATTAATTTCCTTTTCGTTTCCACACTTTCTAAAACCTCATCATTGCTCACATGATCGGTCCATGATATCCGCAGTATCCTTCTGTAGCTTCAAGTTGCTTCAAGTTTTTCCTTCATCTTTGGTGATATTGTCCAACATTCACTGCCATATTAAAAAAAAACTGACATCACATAGCAATCCAGTCCCCTTTTCTTTGTTTCTAGTGAAATTTTCCTGTGTGTTAATACTTTACTCAGCTTCTGGAATGCTTCATTCGCCATGCCAATTCGCCTTCGGATCTCTGTGTCGCATTTTCCGACTTCTGTTAGAACACTTTCCAAGCATTGGACTTGTTGTACCTGATTGATTCTAGTACCCCCGACCTGTATTTGGCATTTTGGGCTGCCCTTTTTGCTAATGACCATGCATTCGCTTTTCTTCCAGTTTATTTGTCGTCCTTTTTGTCAATCTTATCAGCTACCTTCTGTAGGAGGTCTCGTAGTTTCCTTTCCGTGTCTGCAATCAGCTCTGTATCATCTGCGTATCTTATGTTGTTCAAATTGTGGCCTCCGATCACAAATCCTGGCACCAACATCTAGTGGGTCCTCAGAATAATCTCGCTGTACAAGTTAATAGATCCGGTGAAAAGACTCATCCTTGTTTTACTACTGAGGGCAAAATAATCTTTTTTTTATAATCATTTCACCGCAAGCAAAGGCAGTACTGCCACTGGTGCACAGGGGGTTACATAAGAAGTGAGTGATAAGAAAGAGGAACAAGTTACAGGGAGTGTCAGATAATCGATAAGAGAAGAATGAGAACACTGGTGTAAAGAGATCTGCATGAGAGTAGAGTGGAAAAAGACAAGAACATGATAAAAGGGTTGTCAAGGAAAGGATGTGAGTCATGGCGATAAGAAATGGGAATTGACATTGCATTTAAATTCTTGGAGATTGTAGCTGTCAGGAAAGCATGTATACAGAAGGAAATTCCACAGATGGGAAGAGCGAGAAAAGCTACCAGAGTAGAAGTTGCAGTTACATTTGATTGGTTTCACTGTAAAAGGGTGGGACCTAACCGCTGGTCTAGCAGCTTGAGTAAATTCACGCAGTGGGGGTACCAGGGAGCTAAGCTCATCGGGGTAGAAGCCGTGAAAGTATTTGTAAAAAGACACAAAGAGTAGCCACATTATGTTGGTGGGAGAATGACTGGAGTTGAGCTACCAGGTCAGGATCAATGACATTGCAGATTCTCCGTTGGATTTTGTCAAGAACCCTAAGATGAATACCACGGGAACCTGACCAGATGTGACAGGAGGATTCAATGCACGGATGGTAAATTCCTATAAATCCAAGATGGATTCTGTCAAGAAAATATTCCTGGCCCCACACAGTAAACCAACCTTCCAAACAGCGGATTTACCTATTCTCTTGACGCGTTGAAGAAAACTTGTTTTGATTACAGTTTGTAGCCGTTTTATGGCAAAAGTGGAGAGGAGGCTGGCAATTAGAGACGGACTTTCTACGATGTCAAGAGAAGCGCATTCCGAGTCGACGTATTAGTAACATTCTTTAATGGCTTATGAGTAAATTTAATGGGGTCATTGAGGCGAAATCCTTAATGTAGATGAATGAAGTTAATTATTTTTTAAATTCGTCAGCCGGCAGACAATTAGCTAGTCGGTCAAAAAAACTCGTTCCTTTGCTTTTGATAGATAGATAGATAAATAGTTAGATAATGAACAGACATAGATATATAAAGGTAGATAACTTTATCTATCTATCGATCTATCTATTTATCTCAGTCTATTCATCTATCTATCTATCTATCTATCTATCTATCTATCTAGATAGATAGATAGATAGATAGATAGATAACTTTGTGCACCAGTGCCTTTATCTATCTATCTAGCGAGCTAGCTAGCTAGCTAGCAATCTCGTTCTGTTCACACTATCTCACAAACAGATAGATAGATAGATAGATAGATAGATAGATAGATAGATAGATAGATAGATGTATTGTTATCTGTTCATTATCTATCTATCTATCTATCTATCTATCTATCTCAGCAAATATAGTTGGCTTATATCCTTACCTTTCATCGAATTCTGATCGGCCTTTAGGCCTATCACAGTCTATTCTTTAGAAATATATATATAAGTAAATTAACCTAGTGAGCCAACAAACCTACCAAGGTTTCACCTACACGGATCTTCAGGGAAGGATCTTCAGTCAACCTTCCCTGAAGATTCGTTGAGGTGAAACCCTGGTAGTTTTGTTGGCTGACTAGGTTGATATACTTATTCTGCTCTGCTCTGCTTACGTATTGAGCGCTTTTTTGTTATTGATTACTCCTCTCAGGTTTTTTTCTTTGGGCTACGTACTGGCTCGGTCCAAATCACTTTGGCTGATGTTCATGTGGTCAGCACTTTCTTTTTTTACAAACATTTTTTCCTTCCGCGGATATCCGTGTAAGGTTTTTCGAACCGAGTATAGTGATATGTTTGCATATATATATATATATAATTTAAACTTATTTAGAAATGGAACTTTGTCTGTGTGTATGTGTCTGTGTGTGTGTCCGTTACCTATAGACTCCGAAACAGCTGAACCGATTTTCTTGAAAATTTACACAGTTGTACTATAAGTGTCTGCGAGTGTTCTTAGCTAAATTTTGTGTCGAGGTACCCCTGATAAATATCGAAAATCGATAATCGAAAAAATCGGGTTATAGAATGATTTCAATCAAATTTGATACACTCATAGACAAAGACATAAGAAATGATATTTAGAAGTTTCAAAGTTGCAGTTCTTACAATAGTGCAGAAAATTGATAATATGTATATATATAAAAGGCAAGATGTTTGTGTGTGTCTGTTTACCTCTCAGTATGTCCTTTATACAAATCCATAATTTTTATCTGATTCTCACCAAACTTCACAGAAAAATTCTCTCGACTGAGTCTGAGCTCCAGCACCATGGATTAGTTTTTTTAAAGCTTTCATTACACCCGAGCAACGCCGGGCTATACTGCCAGTATATATATATATGTATATATATGTGTGTGTGTGGTTGGTGTGTGGATTTAAATATATTTACAGTCATTTCAATTATAGAATGGCCATTTCGACTGGTATTTTTAAACACCAACACGTGTGTGTGTGTGTGTGTGTGTGTGTGTGTGATAAATATACATTTCTCCTCACCGATAGTAGAATTCTGTGTTTAATGCAAGAAGAAATAGTCAGGTGCTGACTGGAAACTGATGGTCGTGTGGATTGGTGGTGTTTAAAGTTGTACATATACAATTTTCGAAAAATTAAATTATTTTCTTTACTCAATAAACTTTAGTACAGTTTTCCTTCTCTTAGACTGGTTGTCTGTACTGAAGAGCTTTGCTGTTTCACCAATAGCTAGCCGAGAAGAGATAGTTTTATGCCTTTCACAAATGTAACTGGGCGAAATTAAATGAAACGAATTCTACTGGAATTCGTTCTCATACCATTACACCACACACATCATTCTGAAGTCTCTTTCAATCAAATGCAATCCAAGCAGATATTTTGTTATTCCAAGCACACCTACTATGACTGGTTAGTCAGGCAGTAAAATGGAAGACATGATACACGCTTTGGGCGATCATGTGTCGAAAGAGACATAACTGATCTGGGAAGAAGATTTTCCCACAGTAGGTTGCCATTACATTCTGCGGTAGACTGGTTGCCAACTAAGGATATGGAACCTAACCTGTCCTGTTATTTTATTCATAGCTAGAGGGAGAAGAGATGTATTAAATATTATTACGTAGGAATAAGTGGGTGATCAGTTTATTACTTCATGACAATAGAGAACCGATCCCCCACTTTATGACCAGTAGAAGCCTTAATCATGATTCTATCTATTATATTTAGTCAGTCAGTTAAGTGCCATACGTGATATATGCTTGGGCGATCATGTCTCGAAAGAGACATGACTGACTGGGAAGATTTTCCCACAGACAAGGTTATAGACCCTAAACTGTCCTGCTATTTAACGCATAGATGGAGGAGAAAAGACTGATTAAATTACATTAGTATATTAACAGGTAGAAATTAGTGGAGGATCAGTTTATGACTTCATAAAAATAGAAAACTGATCCCCCACTTTAGGTCTAACAGATGCTTTAAATATACTCGTATTCTATTATATTATTTTGTATTAATTCTTGGGGGATCCGTTTAGTACCTCATGACAATAAAAAAACGATCCCCCACTTTATGCCCTGTAGAAGCTTTAATTATGTTTCCAGCTATTATATTCAGTCAGTTAAGTGCCATACGTAATACACTCTTGGGCGATCATGTCTCAAAACAGACATGGCTGACTGGGCAGAAGATATTTCCGCAGTACGTTTCCATTACTTTCTGCGATAGACTGGTTGCTAACCAAGATTATAGAACCCAGTCTGTCCTGTTATTTAACCCTTAGCACGAGGCTGAAGAGATGGGTTCGTACCTTTCCCAAGGGTATTTGTGCGTAAGTGAATGCAACAAATTTACTTGGAATTCGAATTTGGCTCTCAATTTCACATTTTTTTCTATTTCGTTAAAATTCTTTGGTCTGTTGAGGAAGCAAAGCAATTAGTACGCAATTTTTTCCTCTTCAGTTTTTGACAATTACGTATCTCTTATTTACTTCAATCGGTAGATTTTCGTTTTAGGTACCGACGGCTTTTCCCCCTTCAAAATATCCAAATTAGCATTATTTCTGTGCAAATGTATTTGCTGAATTCAAATCAACAATTAGTTATTGAAGAAACTTACCTTTTTTGCTTTGAAAGTCCATAAAAAAAACGAACTATATCTCGCACTTTTTCTCTCCCGTAACTCTCACGAAGTCATGTAATTAACTGCAGAATGACGTTCTACGTAGGCAGAATTTTTTGTCGAATTTTGGCCGATTTTCTTCCTTTACTGAAACTTCCGGCATTGTACTTCCTGTTATGAGAGTAACAAGCGTAGAAAAACAATAGCGCATTACTTTAATTTCCGGAAGTACATCGCCGGAAGTATCAGTAAATGAAGAAAAATCGACCAAAAATCTGCCAAAATTCCTTCAAATGCGCAGTACGTCATTCTGCAGTTAATTACGTGACTTCCTGAGAGTTATGGGAGAGAAAAAGTGCAAGATATAGTTCGTTTTTTTTATGGACATTTAGATAAAAAAAAGGTAAGTTTTTTCAATAACTAACACTTGATTTGAGTTCAGCATATACATTTGCACAGAGATAATGCTATTTTGGATAAATTTGAAGGGGAAAAGCGAAGGGAATTAAAACAAACATCTACCCTTCAATCTTCCTGTCTGTTTAGATTTTGTACTAGAGACATTCAATAAATAAGGTGAGTTTTTCTAATAGAGATAGAAGTTTACCTTTTTTTTTTTTTTTCAATGTAGTCTCCCGGCAGTGTCACACACTTTTCCCATTTGTGCACAGGCTTCCGTGTTCCCTCAGGATAAAAATCTTTGGACTAATGTCTCAGCCAATCGCTCACAGCACTTTTGACTTCATCGTCACTTTCAAAATTCTTTAAACAATTTAGCCCACTTGTAGACATTTTTTGGCTGAAACATATGGCACCATACACAGTTGACATTCTTCTATGAATTTCAACTGGTTTGCACCCTTCAGCAACCAAAAACTTGATCACTGTCCTCTGTTCAATACTGGAGCATACTTCTTGGTCGGCCATCTTTGTTAATCTCCAAAACTCTCAAAGTTTTTTTTTTTCAATCTGCAAAACAAAATTTTAACCCCACTGAAAAAGAAGTAAAGGAAAAGAATTAAAAAAAAACTAACCTTCTATCTGTATTAAAAGTTCTTTTACCAAACAATTCACCTTATTTATTGAATGGCCGTCGTCATTCCGAAGAAATGTGAGGTCTTCCAATTCTGTAGTCGGGTGATGTTCATACCACTGTTTTTTTTTTGTTTTTGTTTTTTTTTTGCATATTTTCCAAATATAAACATTGCCTCACTCGATCGTGACAATTTTTATATTCATTTGGCAGAAGTATTTGGTCATGATATGTCACACTTATAAAAGTGTTAATAATTCATAGAACATTGAATCAGGAACAATTTCAAATGTTTATCAATTTAAAGATGAGAGATATTAATGGAAAACAAAAAAGAAATGCTCGTTTACCAAACGCCGGAATGTTTTTTGGTTTTGTCGAATGATTGTTGATAAACATAATTTAACCTATATTTGGGAAAAAGAGATAGATTCATAGTTTTTCAAAGATATTTTGAAAATAAATGAATGTAACGAAGACGACGAGATAAAAAAACCGAAAAACATCTCGGGTCAAATCTCCAACTGCGACACCCTTCGCCGAATCTTTAACAAAATGTATTTGTATATACTGCATAAATCGAGTTGATCGAATATATAGCGTCAGAATGCTTTAATGTCAATCGTCGGACGAGACTCCATGGGACAGTAATGGCGTCTACATTGGGAAAATAACCCGTCATAATTAAGCGTTTCGATTGGTGAAGGAATATCAGGCAAGATGGCGTATAGACAGTTTTATCGATGTTTTACTAAAAGCTACAGAATTATTAGACACCTGTGAGCAATATGTTGATTTGTAGGCCCCAGTGGACCTTATGCGTCCGTAAACCTTTGATATGGGTGTTTACGTATGATGAGAGAAAGTGAAAGTAAAATGCTTGGAACACACACACACATACACATATATTCAAT